>MNCI01023742.1:1106146-1128209 GCA_015680685.1 Gnetum montanum | reverse complement strand
GCATGCGTGTAGCACTTGGTAACCTAGTAACGATTAGTGTTTGGTAATCCCAGCAGCGTTGCACTGGTTCAGGATGTGTACGACAAGTGGGAACGGATACTGGTGTTAGGGGTACTTAAAACTTAGTTAATGAATAGTCAAATTAGATTAGTTACTTAGTTACTTCTCTCTCCCCTCCTTATTAGCGCAGGATATAAAACACATAAAACCCATAAAAATCATATACCTCAAACTTACTTAACCATACAACTGTGACATACAAGTAAGTTTGGAAAGACAATGATTAATCAACCCGTTATTGTTCCATGAAGGTGCATAGGCACTTAGTCCTTGGAATTCAACTGAATCGTGCGTGAAACACTCGTATTCGTATGGTTGAGCGTAGGGGTACCTTACTGCTCATCATTGGCACCGTTGTTGGGGACTTAGTTGTTTGTGCACTAAGTAGAACTTAGGAAATCATTCACATCATTGGAACGAACCGTTAGGGTTGGTTAAGAAAATGATACTAGTACATTGCACACTAAAAAAGACAAGATGTCTTCTTTTTCGCACAAGAGCACTTCACCGCCTAGGACTAACACAAGAAGCAATTGGCAGAAAAATACACATGACGTTGACCCGCCAGTTCCTCAACAATTTCATGTGGTATATATTCATCCCAATGAATATGCACCTGACTTCACCTTTATTCTCCACCAAGATGAACAGCTGCATTGGTGTGACTTGGAAGGTAACATAGTATTACCTCCTAACCGTTTAGTTCCAAGTATGCTTCTTCGTGCTCTCACACGAATAGGCATGCAACACTTACACGCTGAGTACATTGCGCAAAACTATGATTCGAGAGACTATCATCCTACTGAAGTGCAACATCAAAGGGACTTGCAATAGGAGAGACACCATAAGTTCTTGAAGGGAAAATGGTCTAAGGATGCCGCACATGTTTTAAGTGAAATTGAGGGTGATGAACCTACATCAGGTAGTCACCCACATAATGATGTTCCTCCCCTTGACTTTGGCCAAGGGATTGTGTATCAGAACCTTCATTCTACTATTCAAAACCTAAGTGTTGATACCAACGGACACAAAGAGTTTGAAAAAGGAACAAAGGCACATGACAAAGATAAGCATTCTGATCACAACCGCAATCGAGACAGAGACCACCGAAGAGAAGGTAGTAGACACCGTCATGGTGGTGATTCTCCTTCTTCTTCACCATCATCGTCACCTTCACCTTCTCCTTCCATGTCCGGACATAGCCATAGAGAAACAGATCGTGACGATAAGGGTAAACAAAGTGGAAGTCATAGATGAGACAACCAAGATGGAGGATGAGGGCACTCTAGGGAATCACACCATAGAAGAAGGGAGTGTAGGGAACCGCACAGGCACCATAGACACTATGAACGAGATGATCACGATGAACCCCTACTCACTACACAAAGCATGCTAGATATAACTAAGGTTGTGAGAGTTCCAACAAGGCATCAAAAAGATAGCAGGTTCAAGAGGTCAAACATGAATAACATCCCATGATTTGAAGGGGGATATAACGCTGATCCTAAAAATCACTTATAAGCATTTCATGATGTGTGTGCCTTGAAAGCTGGTACTAGTCCTTAGAACTGGAACCCATTCGTAGGTGGAGTATGATGTTAAAACTGTTCAATGATAAATACCAAACGTACTCCCAAGTGTCTAACCTGTGAAAGAAAATCCAAGGATGAAAACAAGTCATGAACCCTTGGATGCTGTCATGGGCCACTATTATGCACTCTTACATCGTTGTCCTAGCCATGGTTATTTGCAATGGGATCAACTCTGCCATCTCATAGATGGGCTTAGGCATGAAACAAGAAGGATCCTTGGGACTTATGCCCAAGGAAGGTTATCTAAGCTTAGGTCCTATCAAATTCACAGACTACTAGAGCAAGTACCTAAGGAAGAAGGTGAGCTATGAAAAAGAGAGAGTGCGGAAGAATACAACCAAGATCCTTCCCTCCGAAAGAAGGGAGTAAGATTTTGTGAGGATGAGAAAGAGTCACCACTCAAAGAGATGGTGAATAGGAAAACCTTGCTTATTCAAAAACTAGCATTAGAAGTATTAGCAAAGGTAGACAAAATGTGGGACTCCCTGGATAGTAGGTTTCAAACTATGCTCAACGTAGTAGAGGAGTCTAGGGAGCGAGGTAGTGACTGTGATAAAAGGAAAAAGAGAGAAGCAGAAAATGCACGGAACAAGGGTAAGGGTAAAGTTGCTATTATTGAAGAGGTTGTGGACTCAAATACAGATGATGATAGTGGATGTGAGATCTGTCAATACAACCATCCTAAGGGATGTTGCCCTAGAATCTCACATTTACAGGAGTCTGGGATGTATGCACTTAATCCACGTTTAAACAAATAGCAAACATCTCGACGGTTACCTTATCCCCAAGGTAACCCAAGGCAGTTCCACCAACCTCTAACGTATTACCCAAGTGGAACTCCACCACAACCAATTGAGCAACATCAACAGTGGCAGCACCCACAATCATGGGGAATGCCACCACCAAGGCAACAATATCCTTACTGACAACCTAACCCATATGGATATTACGTGCAGCATCCAATCTCAACACATGAATCTGTTGGTCACGTTACTCCCCAACATCACTACCAAGCCCATGAATACTATAGGACTTCTTCTCCTAGGAGCAACATTCCACAAGTATACCATCCTTCTAATCCGACCACATCTCTCCCACCAATAGCTCCATTAGCACTTGCTCTAGCAATGCAAGGTGAACTCCCTGCTCAGCCACAACAACGCAATGCCACAAGGGTTCTTAATCCTCAACCTATTGTTGGTTCTAATAACCATATGAAGAAAAGATCTTTCTTCAAAACCAATAGTCCAACCAAGCTCTTACAACCTCAAGTGGCTAAGTCTTTGGATGCCTTCGTATCAACTAAATCTTCGGAGCCCCCTTCGAACTTAACACTGTATTCAACACATATGGTCCTATTAACACATGTTGTTACTGATTGGATCAAAGTTGGCCACCTTTCTAGGAAATTCTCTAACCCTGGGAGTCCGCTAATCTATCTACAAATTGTTGGGAATAAGCCATGCAAAGCTCTTTTGGATTCAAGTTTCAATGTCAACATAATATCCCAAGAAATGTATAAGGCCTGGAACCTACCCCCATTGAAAAAGAGCAATGTCTGTTTAGAGTTATCCGACCAGTCCATCACTGTTCCCTTGGGATTAGTTGAGGATATTGTTACCACTATTTGTGGGTGGTTGTATCCAGCTAACTACCTAGTGATCCAAGTGAATAATAGTAAGGGGGACTTCCCAATCATACTGGGAAGGGCATGGCTAAGAACTATTGATGCACGCCTGGGAATCTATGATCTTTCCCTAGAAATATCTAAGGAAAATACTTTTGAAAAGATCGAGAAGAAAAAGGTTCCATGCATTGCATACAATGACACAAGGTGCAATTGCATGTAGAGATCATGGGTTGTACAAAGTTTAACATTGCCTGCATGCAATCAATGTGCACAAACGATCAACATACAAAGGTGTTGTATTCAATAGCCACAAGACAAGAAGACACCCAGTGGCTGATAGCCGATTAAGAAAGTATGGAACTAACTGAGGGTTTGACTTGCACTTACATAGATAACATTGATGCATTAGAGTAAGTCCACCGCCAACTTCCTAGTCCTAACTTAGAAAACATCAATTGGGAGAAGTTGGAAATTCCCAAGAAATTTAAACAAGAGCCCCTAGAGCTAAAACCATTGCCCACTGGTATGGAGTACACGTTCCTTAAGAATGAAAAACTAGTAATCATCAACATGAGACTTACTCTGCAATAGAAAGAAAATCTGCTCAAGGTAATAAAAAAGTGGTTAAAAGCCTTCGCCTGGTCATATCCGGAATTGACTAGAATAGATCCTAGGATATGCCAGCATAGGATTTACACTGACTCCTCCATGAAGCCTTGAAAACAACCACAAAGGCGATTGAACCCAAAGTTGAAGCAAGTAGTAAAAGAAGAAATCTAACAACTTCTAAAGGCTGGGTTCATATACCCCATTGCTAACAGCGAATGGGTTAGCCCCTTAGTAATCGTGCCTAAAAAGGGAGGCAAATGGAGGGTGTGGATAGATTTTAGGCTGCTAAACATGGCAACATTCAAGGATCACTTTCCGTTGCCATTTTTTGATCAAGTCTTAGACACAATCGTAGGGCATCACTATTATAGTTTTCTAGATGGCTATAGTAGATACAACCAAATACAAATAGCCCTAGAAGACCAAGCCAAAATTATGTTCACCAGTCCTTGGGGAACGTTTGCATACAAAAAAATGTCATTTGGCTTGTGCAATGCCCTTGCCACGTTTTAATTCTTAGTTCTAAGCATATTTCAGTAGTAGATAGGAAATGGTGTGGAAGTCTTTATGGATGACTTCACTTACAGAGCAAGTTTTAATCAAGCCTTGGACCAGTTAGAGCAAGTGCTGAAAAGATGTGTAGAGATTAATCTAAGGCTTAACTAGCAGAAAAGCCATTTAATGGTCCAAGAATGTGTAGTACTTGGGCATAAAATTTCACATGCAGGGATAGAGGTAGACCCTAAGAAAATCAAGGTTATCCAAGGAATTACCTATCAATTGGAAACTATCAAAGATATTCAATCATTCCTTGGACACACTAGCTACTATAGTTGATTCATAGAGAACTTTTCAAAGGTTGCCAAACCATTGGTAGAGTTAACGAAAAAGGATGTACCCTTCAAGTGGACCAGGGAATGCGAACTAGCCTTCCAAAATTTGAAGCAGAAGCTAGCAGAAACACTCATTCTACAAGCTCCTGGCTGGTCCAAACTATTCCATGTCATGACTGATGCATCCAACTATGCCTTAGGAGCTGTACATACATAGTTAGATGATCAAAAATTTCCTTATTACATCCACTATGCAAGTAGAAGTATAGCTAGTGCACAACTTAACGACACTACTACAGAAAAAGGATTAATGGCTATAGTGTTTGCACTAGAAAAATTTAGGCACTATGCATTAGGATACAAAGTATTCATACACATAGATCATAGTGTGATCCAGTTCCTCATGAATAAGCCAATGGTAAGCCCCCATATTATATGATGACTGGTAATCCTACAAGAGTTCGATCTAATGATGATCAATCGTAAAGGCACTGAGAATGTAGTTGCCGATCATTTATCTCGATTGCACTGGGATAGCAAAGAGGATGAGTATCCTATTTTCAATCACTTCCCTAATGAGTTCCTCTTTGCCGGTGTAGTGAATGACCAATCATCCACGGAGAAAAATTAGTACAGTAGCATTCTAACCTATCTCCTTACCCAACAAACACCACAAGAGTTAGACCTTAAGAAGAAATAATTGTTTCTTCACAAAGCCAAGTACTTTATGCAAATCAATGGACAACTGTACAAAGTATGTCCCGATGGCTTGGTTCAATGGTGTGTTCCCAATAGAGATCAACTGAGAGTTCTCTAAGATGCTCATGAGGGCCCTTGTAGGGGTCACTATGCTAGGAGATGAACGACTATTAAGATCATGCTTGTAGGGTATTCTTGGCCTACCTTATTCTAGGACACCCATCAATTCATCCAATCTTGTGAGTGCTGTCAACGTGATAGGGGAATGACTGCTAGAATGGAGGGTCCACAACAATGGATTCAGCCGCTAAAACCCTTTGACATTTGGGGGATTGATTTCATGGGGCCCACTACACCAATGTCCAATGGAAAAGCTTATATCGTAGTTGTTGTAGACTACTTAACAAAATGGGCTAAAGCAACTGCTATTAAAGATTGCACATCATCTACAGCTGCACGATTTGTTCAACAACAAGTCGTCAATAGGTTTGGTGTGCCACATGAGCTTATCTCAGATAATGATACACACTTTACAGGTGCAACTTTTCAAAAGGTAATGCAACACTTAGGGGTTGAGCACAAATTAACTACACCATACCACCCCAATAAAACAGTCAAGCCGAGGTTACCAACAGGGAGATTACCAAGATACTGACCAGGACTATTAGCAAATATAGGCGAGATTAGAGCACTAAACTGAATGATGCTCTTTGGGCATACCACTTCACATAGAAACTCCCTATAGGCTACTCTCCTTACGAGTTAGTGTATGGAAAACTTCCAACACTCCCTATCCAAACTAAGCTCCGTACACTAACCACGGCATCCGACCTCAACATTGACCTTGATCTACCACAAAAACAAAGGTTAATGACTCTTAACTTGCTAGATGGGAACCAATTAGCTACCCTGTCATCTAATGAGTTACACAAGGTATTTAATAAATAATGTCATGACCTAAAAATTAGAAGATTTAAGTACCAACCAAGAGATAAGGTTTTCTACTGGAACCCACACATGTGTCACAATGCACCAAATTTCAAACATTGTGGGAAGGACCTTACATTATCTATGCAACTTTTCCTTTAGGGGCCATGACCATATATAAACTTGAGAGCCCAAATAAGAGACTGTTAGTTAATGTGCAATAAACAAAACCTTTCCATGAGTTTAGGCCAGCTAGAACATATGCTACCTCTGTAAGTGGGCAACCTTGCTCATTATTTCAAATCTCCTCCTTCCAACTTACTCATGGAGGAGATGGCCATCCTTGCTAATCATTGAAGGCCCTTAGTTCTTTCTAAGTTTTTTGTTTTTTGTTTTACATATTTTTTTTTACACATTTTAGTTTTGCACATTTCCTTAATCTTTCTTGTTTTTGTTTTACACCATCGTTCATATTTTTACCATTTCTTTGTGTGATTACTTTATTTTGTTCATCACCCAATAAGTGTTCATGATGGTGATATGAATAATATCATATCGATTGCTAATGTTTGGATTTTACCTTTGAAGTACAATGTTGACATTAAGGTATGGTTCTTTTGATTAAACAGGCAATGAGTCCATGTCGTTCATGCATCCATAAAATCGTATGGTCTCCCTTGGCTTGGAACTATATAGTTCCTTTCTTTAATAAAACTGTTAACAAATTGGTGATTGGGTATTTCTTAGACTAAGGAAAGACTCAAAGGATGAAAAGGGTGTGACTTCAAAGGGATTCTATGCATTTGTGCTGGTTATTCTCTTGAATTCTTGGATGCTTTTTCTTTAGGTTTTCTGCCATTCTAACCATTCATCAAATCATCGGAAGCTGAGTTCATAAAAATAAGTCTTTGCATGGTGTGGTTCTCACATGACAAAAAAAAACAGTGAGAATTCAAAGCATACCCCTTAGACACAATAATAATTTTGGGCTCCATGCACTGGTTATGGCACCAAAAAGACATGTTACCCATGCCTGAAGGTTCCCTCTAACTAAGGCCCTTCTCACTTCCTGGTTCTCTATCTCGCTTTCCTTGGAATGGTGGTGACTTTTTGTAGAGGCATTCTTGTTGCTCTAAGAGGATGGGTTGGTCAATTGTGTTGATGCAAGGTCACTGAATGTGGTTGGTTTGAGTCTAGATTTGGAATGAGTCCTACTCGATCACATTAACCATGAAACACACAAGGAACTTTACACAACCTTGTTTTTGGGTTTCCATTCCATTCTCTCCTCTTCATCTTTCTTTTCCATTTCTCACCTCATTGCTGATTTTATCATCAGTCTGTATCTTGGTTGACGCATTGTTCTTCCTTGGTAATTTCTTGTGGGTAAGTTTTTAACTCTTGCTTCCAATTGACATTCCTAGGGCCTACAGACTCTTTGGTTTGCAAGTCTATCAGGGCATCAAAGACATGAGCCTGCTTTGGGGAGGATCCACTAGCATTCTTTTTTGGGGCATTTGTTAACTTCTTTCCTTTAAACATTTCCTGCAATCAACCATTTTTTGTTTCATCTCCATCCATGACATCCATTTTATTGGCGTTGTCGTTCTTACTGTTTATGCACCTTTCTTATTTCTTATCTCTTTTTATCCTTTTGCTACCAAAGGTTCACTCATTGCCATGGGGGCCTAGGCACAAATTTTTCAATTTTTCCTGACCCCTACACCTTACGTAGTTACCAGTGTTAAAACTCTAGAACCAGTATCTACCATAACCACAACTCAACCAATGCACTTCACATTGAGGTAAAGTATCAACTACATTGTGATTTATCTACCCTCTCTTAATTGTGACTATGTTGTGTGTGTAGATGGCAATCATACAATAATGGACTGGGCCTGGAGGATGCACTCAGGATGGATCGAAACTGGAACATTGACGAAAGGAGCAAGATTGGTGGCATGGCTATGGATGAACAACAATAGTTACAATTTTGGCATTGGCAACAACACGTCTTGTTCTTTTTTCTCTTCCTCCTTCTTCTCTTTCAGCTGCCAATAAGGATGGATGTCATTTATGTACAGTGTTCACTTTTGTGGTCATGAACACTAATGCTGTCGTGTATTGTATTGTTGATCCATTCACTAGGCACATTGAGTCAGTCATTCCGTTTCACTATCAATATTCATTTAGTCAATAATCCCATACCTTTCCAATATTTTATAAGCAACTCAAGGATGAGTTTTCATTTATTCATGGGGTTATGATGAACCGTGATATCGCGTACGCGATATCATGTCCATGATATCGGATTGACCATCCGATATCGGATACCTGATATTACGGCCTATCTTCTTATCTATAAATAAGAGGTAGTGCCCTTGGTTTCCACAGTTAAGAATTAGTCCCTTAGCCAAACTCTTGCCATTTTCTCCCTCCAGAGTTAGAATTATTTTTGTGTGCCCATAGTAGGAGTCATAGAGTGAACGAATCTTTATTCAAGCATTGTGTACTTGAGCACACTTTGTGTACGGAAATAAAGACAAACTTTATGATAAGCCTTGCAACATACAAAATAGATTAATTAGTGATAATTATTATTTAATGCTTTCGTAGTTAATTAATGATTTCTCTCATCCTACAAGTCTCTTAGTTAAAGACACTCAGTATGACCGCTTCGAGCATGCGTGTAGCGCTTGGTAACCCAGTAACGATTAACGTTTGGTAATCACAGTAGTGTTGCACTGGTTCAGGATGTGTATGGCAAGTGGGAACAGATACTGGTGTTAGGAGTACTTAAAACTTAGTTAATGAATAGTCAAATTATATTAGTTACTTAGTTACTTCTCTCTCCCCTCCTTATTAGCGAAGGATATAAAACACATAACAACCATAAAAATCATATACCTCAAACTTACTTAACCATACAACTATGACAAACAAGTAAGTTTGGGAAGATAACAATTAATCAACTTGTTATTATTCCACAAAGGCACATGGGCACTTAGTCCTTGGAATTCGACCGGATCATGTGTGAAATACTCATATTCGTATGGTTGAGCATAGGGGTACCTCGCCGCTCATCACCGAGAAATGGTTTTATCCATCCTAACCTCTTTTCATTAAATTATAAAAAAGTGCTAGGCATAAAAAAATATTGGTTTATCATAAAAGCTCATCTTGTTAAAAAGGGACATGATGGGTAGCTTTTAAATCTTGTAAAGTTCATATTACAAAGGTCCATTATATGAAAAAGCTAAAATCCTATACTACTACAGAAGTTTAGTTGAGCCTTATTAACAAAAGAGACATAAGTAGTTACATGAAACTGAAAGAGATGTTATCTCTAGTGCAAGTTGAGCTCATTTTTTTCCAAAGAAACACAAGATCATTGATGCAAAGGTGAAATGACAGAATACTTCTTCCTATACCAAGATTTCAATGCTCCTTTCAAATCATACCAAAAGTAGTAATGGAGGTCAAGATGCAGTCAATATAGTTTCACATTTTTCTTCAACTTCTTCTACTATATTTGCAATGGCTATAGTTTTTTCTCCCTCAACTTCACATCTAAATGAATTTTCATTACTTATAGCTTCTTTTCTCTCTCATTTTCTTTATCACATGAGCAATGGCTTTGGAAATAGCTACAAAAAATGCTACTATAAATTAAATCTCTTAAGCTCGCTTTAAAAATTTTGGTTCTAGTTTTCTAATATCTGAACTAGAATTTCTTCTTTCTTCCTCTATTCTTCTTTACTTCTAAATCACTTTTGTTCTCTCTTTTATCTGTAAAAGCTATATTCTTTCCTTCAAAATGTTTTGAAAATTTTAAGTCTCTATGTTCAGATAAGACAATGAGTTTTTCTCTTCTCTATGTTGTAAAAGCTAATTATCATGACTTCGAGCTTGGTGGTTGTACTCAATCTCAAACTTTAAAAAGAGTTTTGTAAGTTTGATTCTTTTTAGATTAAGAAAATAGCTTTGCCCCTAAAGATCTAGGGAGATTTTTACATTCGAGTAAGTTAGCCAATCTAGATGTTGAACAACCTTAAGAGCTTTGTTTCATTTTGTTTTAATCATAGATGCTCTATTTCTTATAGATTAAGTTTTAAGTTTGGGGCTTTTCACTATTTTTCAATTAGCTTGAATTTTTATAAAACCCTGATTTAAACATCCCTCCACCCCTCCTCCTAGTCTCTTTCTTAGTACCTCTAGCTACATCTATGAAAGAACAACATGGATGCATAATACTATTTTACATGCTTTGAAAACTAACTTCATTTATATAAGTCTTATGCTATTAATAAAAAATGTTGCATTTATATGCCAAAGAAACTTAATGTAAGAGGCTTTTGAATGGTCACTCTTTTTATGCTAATGAAACTAAAATTGAAATTTTGTTTTTAAACTTAGATTCACTAAGGTCTTTTGGAGAAGAGCTTTTGAATGGTCATTGTAGACCCTTTGGAGAGAGGCTTTTAAATGATCACTCTTTCTATAAAGATTTTAAACTAGTGAAATTTTTTTACTTACATCCACTAAGACCCCTTGGAAAGAGCTTTTCAATGGTCACTATAAACTCCCTAGAGAGAAGCTTTTGAATGGTTACTCTTTCTAAGGATTTTAAACTAAGAAAATTAAAATTGAAATTTTTATCCTTACATTCACTAAGACCCCTTAAACATATAAGACCAACTTTAGAATTTCTTTTATGAATTTATTTTTTTAATTAAATTTCTAGTAGAATCAAACTATGACTTGAGATTACCAAACTAAAACTCTTACCACTAAACTAACACCTCATTATTAATATACTTATGTTATCTTTTTCTTTTACTATATTTTGACTTTTATTTTATTAATATATTATAATTTTTCTTGTTAAAAATAACTAATATGTATCCTTATAGGACATATACCTATATCTAAAACTTATCTATGAATGCCTAAAGACACCAATGAAGCAAATTCTCTTTGTGGTTTGGCAATCTCAAGGTTTCTGGTAGAGTTTTTGCAGTAGAATTTCTTTTTAGTGAGGAATGATTTGAAGATGAAAAATACTAATGTCTCTTAGATAGTAAAGATTATGAAGAATTCTAAAACTTTCAATTTTGTTTTACTTAATGATTTATATGTATCTCAATAAAAAAATATCACTTCATGATACATATTTTTGTAGATTATTAAATTTTTTTGTCCAAATAAGGGTCTTAGACTAGTGATTCAAGCTATACTCGGATGTTATAGAATCAATGTTTTTCATGCTTACTATTTTTCTAAAAATATTTTGCTTGTTGAAGTGGTAAATTTTGAAATGGTTGAGAAATTATTAAATCTTAAAGTTTTTATGGATCAACGTAATACTTTTATTACTCAAAAATGGAAAGTATTTTTTTGATTATTCTAAAATTCCTTGCTAGATTTAAACAAAAAATCTTTATTTTATTTTTTTCAAAGTGTTGAAAGTGAAATTGTTGGCATCATTAGCACAAATTTGAAGATATAGTCAAAAACATCACTAGATGATGTGTAGCATGTATGTTATTTTGTAGAGATTAATTTATGATAGAATAAGATAAAATTAAAACTCAAGGTTGGTAATTAGTACTTTCCCCAAAAAAATTACATATTGTAATTTGCAAGGATGTTGCAACTATTGTTGTCATGAAGGCTACGCAATTCAAATCTATCCTATTCTTTAAAAAAAGTATTTCATGAGGAAAAGAAAGAACAATTTTTAGAAAAGATAAATAATGGTAGTTTTCAGCAGACACAAATAAAATCTTCTTCGATAAGTTTTCAACCTTTTACTAATCCTTTTAATTCTAAAGCTGCTAGTAAAGTCTTGACACCTAAAGAGAATTTCTCTTTATAAAAAAAGAAATTTTCAACAAGGATCAACAATGAAAATATTGATGCAAATGGATTTTACTTAGTATAAGATAAAAAGAAAAGGCATGCAACTATTACTTTCAATTTAAAAATCCTTAAAGGTATTTCATTCTCTTTCTACCTCTACTACTATTCCAAATGTTTTTTATTTTAGATAATTCTTTTCACTTATTAGGGACATGAATTGTAAGAAAACTATTGAACTTGAAAAATCAAAGATGGGGGCCTCCTCTCCCACATGTTAATGTTAGTTTTATAATGGAATGTTTGGGGTCTTTCTGATAGATCATGAGCAAAGATTATTAGAGAGTATCTGTCAAACTAGCATTTATTTCCAAATTTTCTTTTCCTACAAGAAATTAACTTTTCATTTTATGATATTAGTTTTGTTGATAAATGCATTTTAAAATATTGAATTTTGCTACTCATGAAGTTAATATAGGAGTTGTTGCTATTCTTGTTAATGAAAATTAGACTAGAAAAGTTTTGCATTATGGTCTTGATAACCTTAGAAGAGTTATTCAAATCATTTGTCATAGTGAAAAAAATGACTTTGGACTCTATAATATTTATGCTTCTAATAATTCAAAATATTGATTAGAGGTTTGGAAATATCTTCTATATCTATCTAAAGTTCATTGAATTATTGGAGGTAATTTCAATATGGTTGAAAGTTATTTAGAAAAACTTGATGATCTACCTTCTAATATATCCTCTTAAGAAAAAGAAGATTGGTATAATTTCAAAGATAATATTTTCTTTTTGATGTTAAGTATTTATTCTCATCTCATTTGAAAGAGAAGTGTTATAATTAATGTAATTATCAATAAAAAAATGATAGATTTTATTACTAACTTGATAGATTTTACATCTCTAATGTTTCCTTTTAGAAGCCTCAAAGGAAAGTAAAAGTGCATATAGATGCTACTTTATCATATCATTTTCCTATTAGCATTTTTTTCTCTAGTATTAATTCTTCATCCTTTTGAAAGTATGAGCATTTTTGTAAGAATGTTAATATGTTTATAGGATCCAGTGGGAAAATTACTTTAAAGTCTTTATGAAATGCCAAAAAAAAGACTACTAGTGATATTGGTTGGATTGATTGGTAATAAAAAACTACTTATGGAGTCAAAAATTATGCTAGATGGTTTGAAAAGAAATTTGCTAAGCGTAAGAGTCAAGTTAAAAAAGATCTTGTCAAATCTATAAAGCAAAAGAAAATTCTTTTAGATCAAAATCACTTTGATTTTAAAGCTTAAAAAGCCTTGGCTAAAGCTCATTATGCTAAATAATGTTAGTATAATCTTGAAGCTAAAAGTGCTCTCACAAAAAGTTACATAAGTTAGCCAAAAATCAAAGATAAACCTTGTAAAAAAATTTAGATTTTTAAAAGGAAAGGTTCAAGTACTTAAAATTGAATCAATTTATATAAATAATTTCATCTTTAAAGATCTTGAGACTATTAATAATTTTTTAGTGAATCATTTTTTCTATTTTTTTCTTCTAATGGTTTCAACAAGGAATCCTTCCACACCTCTAGGATGCATATTCCTCATCTTCTAATAGAAGTACTTCAAAGTATTCTTGAAGTAGAAATTATAGCAAAAGAAATTAAAGTAGCAACCTTTAGTTTAGTAGATGTTAAAAGTCTAGGTTTTGATGATTTTCTTATTGACTTTTTAAAAAAACATTAGGAAATTTTGGGAGATGATCTCTTTCATGTTTTTCAAGAAACCATTAAAAATGTTTCTCTTGGTAAAAATATTAATAAAGGTGTGATTTATCTTTTTTTCTAAGAAAGAGATATTTAACATATTGGTAATTGGAAGCCTATTACTCTTCTTAACAATATTTATAAACTTTTAGCTAAATGTGTGGCTTGCCAAATTTAGAAGGTTATTGAAGAGATCATCAAACTTGAGTAGGTTGATTTTCTTAAAGGTAGACATCTCAAATAATGTTATTACAACTTGGGACGAAATGCAGTGGGCTTCTAATACTAACCAAGAAATTTCTTTTATTAAGTTAGACCACACTAAAAATTATGATAAGATTGAATAAAATTTCATTATTTCTTATCTCTATAAACTAAGATTTGGTAACTATTTTATTTGACTTATCAAAACCCTACTTATAAATGCTAATGCTTAAGTTGCTACTAATTTTGGATTAAGTTTCTTCTTTTCTCTTCAATGGTTAGTTTGTCAATATTATTCTCTAGCTTCATATTTTTTATTATTATTGCATTTTTTTATATATAATCTGCATTATGATCTACAAAGGAATTTCACTAAGGGAATGTCAATTGATGATCAAGGTATGCAATTGCTTAACATAAACTTTGCAAATGATTCTCTACAACATATTAATAATTTTTTTTAGCTAAAGTGAAAGATTACTACATGTTATTTAGCTCAGATTAATTGGCAAAAATTTGCTATTTATTGTGCTAGAAATATTAATGAGTGGGTTACTCTCAAGCCTTGAAAAATCTTGAAAAAGCATTTTTTTTTCTTCAAAATTTTACGAATACATTTTATTTTGAGCCTAATCTTACTATTTTATGGAATTATGTGGTTGATAAAATTGAAAAGAAGGTTGATAAATAAAAAGAAAAAAAGCTTATCCTTACTAGCAAAGTTTTAGTTATTAAGCAAATGCTTCAACCAACTTATGTTTATTAATCTAGTTGTTGGCTATTTCTAAAACTTCTCATGAGAGAATTGATTGTATTATTTCTTGGCTTATTAAGTCTGATGAGCAACATAGAAAACATTCTTTTAGAGTTTCTTATGATATTTGCACTAGTAGCAAGAAAGATGGAGGACTCGTCCTCATTAATTATTTTAATTAAGGTATTTCTCTTACAACAAAATGGATTCTAAAGTGCATTAATAGAGATGATGTTTGGATGCTCCTTTTAAGAAACAAACTTATGTAAGGAAAGCCTAAGAATAATAACAGTTTGTCTTCTAATAATTGTTTTCACTATCTTTTTTTTCCTTAGGCCACTTTTATTTCTGATTCTCCAATTCTTAAATAACTTTGGAAAACATGGTATAAGCTTAGTAAATATTGGAATTACAATCATATTATAGTTTAAGAAGATATGCTTAAGCAAATCAACCCTTGGTGGCTTCCTTTCAATGAAGGAGCTTGGACTACTAATGCATCTAGAGTATGTACCACTTGGAACAAATTTCATATCATTGTAGTTTCTTGCCTATGTATGCATAAAAACAATACCTTGGGACCATTTCAAGGCTCCACACTTTTGCAATTTAGCACCCTTGGGATTTTGGCATTTAAGTGCTCTTGCTTTCTTAACAAAAACACAACTTCTTGGAGCCTAGTAGTATGGAACCTTTGCAACATGTTACCTCCTATCACTCTCCCCTTATGATCTATGAACTTTAGGTGTCAACGTTACCCCCTAGGATCCCCAAATCCTAACATGATGCACTTTGGCCATCCAAATCCTTCGCATTTTCCTAACCCCAATAGTAACCAACGTTGTAAATCTAAGGTGATGACAAAGGAGGTTTGATAGCATTAGGAGTGGTAGAGATACTAGATCATGAAGTTGATCATGGCTTTAAAGGGCTCTGAACCCTTGCCTAAGTGAACCCTCCTTTGCCTTCCTCTTGGACATCAAATTTGTACACCCCTTTGAACTCATTCTTTGTTTATTTAATAAATTTTATGATTTCATTTTGTGTACAATTCTAGACATAATTAGTTTATTTTTAGTACATTACTTTACAAATTTGCATCTTCCTCCTTTGTTACCCCCATTCTACATGACTCCCCCCCACCCCGCCCCTCGCCTTAAGCTCCTAGGTGATCTACCAGACTCTCCAAGGCATCCTAAATCCCATTTTTCTTATAGAAACCCTAGGGGATTTTGGGTTGAGTCTAGTTGTGACTGAGAATCCTTGGTTTTTCTAGAAGCTAATATTTTCTATCCTAATAATCGCTTTTCATATAGGATGAGTAGTAGCCTAACCACCTGATCTTAGTGGCAATGGATCTAGGTCCTATATGTCCTTTACACATACCTTCATGAACCTACTCTAGGACTATTTTGGCTTCGATCTTACCTAACCACACTAGTAATATTCCATCATGGGACCATTGACATAATGTGTTATCACTTTTGATGTCATACTGCTTCAATCATTTATGTACAACATCATTTTAAGTAGTAGTCAAGCCTTGTGAAGATTCACCATGCATAAGGTAAAATTTGATGTTATTATACTACTTCCTAGTAGGAGAAGTATGAACTATAGCCCTAAAGGTATCCTTAGTAACTTGTGTGATTGAAATATCATAGTCCACAATCAAGGTGGATAACTTACTAAACACATCTAACATTACACTAAGGGCTAGCATTGTGATGGCATCATCTATAGTATTCTCATTTCGAAGTATGTGTTGGATATCTACATCTATAAATTATTACAATAATTACTTTCCTAAGTCACATTAAGGCTATATATGTTTTTTCCTTGCATGAGTAAACCTTGAAAACTTGGTTGACCATAAGTTCTAAATTTTCCTTATTCATTAAACACTTGATTCCTAGATCATAAGCTACCATCATCCCTCTAATCAAACCCTCATACTCCGCTATGCTATTGGTGCATGAAAACTCAAAACAATAGGTGAAGGATTGGATTTCACTAGATGGAAATGTTATGATGGTAGTGACAGTAGTCCCATGGATAGTTGAAGCTCCATCAAAGTGCATGACTACCTCATAACCCTTGGGCACTTGGCTAATGATGTTAATGTGTTCATTAGGGAACTCGAGCTCTATGGTTACTTAGTCATCAATGGGTGAAACCGTAAGTTGTACGACTATAGCTTAACCTTTTCTTGAGGACTGAGAGATGTTATGAAGGTCAAACTCCATGGTTATAACTTTCCATTGGGCTATACAACTACTCTCATAAATGTTTGTCATGATGACTCTAAGTATATTATCTTTGAAAATGACATTGAATTGGCTCCTAAAGAGGTAGTGTCTCCACTTCTTCAATGAGAAGACTAGTATGAGACAATACTTCTCCACTTTAGTGTATTATGTCTCATGGGCAACTAATGCATGGCTAGGATAGTATATTGGCATCTTTGCTCCATCATCACATTTTTGATAAAGTAGAGAGATAATGGACATGTCAGAGATAGCAAAGTAAATGTAAAATGATTTACCTTCTTACATAGGATAGACTATCAATAGTGGTGACAACTCTTGCTTAAGGTTTTTAAAGGCCTCTTGGCATTGATCCATCCACTCATAGTGAACCCCTTTCTTAAGCAAGTGTTGCATGGACTATAACTTATATAAGCCTAGCGATAAACCTATATATATATTGTAATTTTCCTTGTAATCCCTAAAGCTCCTTAAGGTTGGTAGGTGCTACTAATTTGTATATGGCCTTAACATTATTAGGATTGACATGCATCCTTGCTTCAAACACTACAAAGCCAAGCATCTTATTGATCTTGATACCAAAGACATATTTCCTAGGATTGAGCTTAAGCTCATACTTGAAACATTGTTCAAGCATAAGGTCTAGGTCATTAGCATGGTTGTTGACCACTTTGGACTTAACAACTATATCGTCTACGTAATCATTAAGTAAACCTAGCATGTAATCACTAAAGATATAGGTCATGACTCTCTAATAGGTATGTCCTACATTATTAAAGCCAAAGGACATCATGGTATAGGAAAAGGTACCCTAAGGCATCATGAAGGTTGTGTTAAGTTGATGTTCTAGGTTGATCCTAATCTAGTTTTATCCCAAAAACCCATCCATAAAGTACAATAAGGCATGTCTAGCCATAGTATCAATAAGTTGATCAATACTAGACAGAGGAAAGTCATCCTTGATGGTTGCCTTATTTAGGTATTAAAAATCAATGCAAATATGGATACTCCTATTTTCCTTGGGGACTACCACTATCGTTGGACACCTATTCTACATAGTTGATAGCCCTAATGAAACCAACATGGTAGATATTTGAGATCTCATCACGAATTGCTAGGGCCCACATCAAGTCTAATCTTACACACTTTTGCTTAACCGATATAATGCTAGGATCAAGTATAATGTTGTGTTATACTAGGTGGGGGTCTAGGCATGGCATATCTTTATATGACGAAGCAAAGACCTTAATATTTCCTTGTAGGACCTCGGTGATGTCTTGAGCTTGTTAAGGTTCAAGTGAGGAACCTAGTTTAAGGGTTTTCTCCTCATCACTATGTGTTGTGATAGGAACCTCAACTAGAGAATCTTTAGTTATGTTGCCTACCTCTAAGTCAAGGGTTTTGGCTAGGTTTTCATGCCATTATAGAGGTTTTTTTATCGAGGCTATGCAATCAACAAGACTCTCAAGCTTAAGATCTAGGTAATTAGTGTTGATTCATCACTCAACATCATCATGAGGACCACTTAGGCTCAAAGGTAAATTGATATGCTCCTAGGTACTCATACTTTAGTTCTACATGTTAACCATAAGCACATTAAGTGGAACTTAGGTAAAGATGAGTAGATAATGCTAAAAGGCTATGAAATTATGCAAAAACATGCTACTTTAATGCCAAAAAATTCAAATGGGGTTACAAAAGGCTATAAAAAGTAGAGATAGGTAGATATAAGGGCATGAATCCTAAACATATGCTAAGCAAGATCAAAATAAGCGAAATAAGGTCAAAACAAGTCATGAGCTTACTAGTTTAAGGCCATAGCAGGCCATAATGCCAATTTAGAGTCTGAGTAGACTATGATGCTAGTTTAAGGCCTTAGCAGGCCATGATTTCATGGTGCCAAATGGTGATTAAAATAGATCATGATATTATAAAACAAGGCTGAAGTAAGGCAAAGTATGCCACATATAGTGAATATTGGTCAAAACATGGTCAAAATGGTTAGATTTTGCCAATTTTAAGCCTTGTTGATCCATATTTTAAGGTTATGAGGATCATGGATGAGTTTGGACATCAACAAAGGTCGTTTTCAGGATGTTTGGACCTAAAAATTAAGGCTTTTAATGCTTCCAAGCTAGACCTCTCTATTTCTATGCTAGCTAGTGTGGAAGGGATGACTCCTAACATGGATGAAAAATCTAGATAGTTTCCAAGGAATTTTTTAGTTAGTTTTTTACTTTTGATGGCTTGCATGTTAGCACAATTGACTAGGAAAGGGAATGGACTTGTTCAAGCATCAATTTCAAAAAATGGAACCACTCTTTTGAGCCTAAAAATGCCTTCCATGTTGGAGAAGATGGCCCTAGTGTGGAAAGTAAGGAAAGTGTGTTGCATGGCATCCAAAGGGTCAAAATTAAGGTTTGGGGCCTTCCCAAGGTAGCAGAAGGCTAGATCAGTCAAAATTAATCACTTTAGAAGTTGAAAAAGGCCAAAAAGCATGTCTAGAAGTTTAACCTCCTTGTTTTCACACTAGCCGACATGGATGAGAAGGGACTCAATATGGATAATCTAGATACAAGCTAGAACAGGGTCAAACAAGGTCAAATTGGCAACTAGAACCCAAATTTGGAGGTCATGCATCTCCTAGCTTTATTTTTAGACCATTTCAATTAGTTTTGAGTGGAAAAACAAGTTGAAATAGCTTCTTCTTATTTTTCTACATTGAGCATGATGGCCCCAATGTGAAAGAATGGGATGTTCTTATTCTTCAATCTTGGGATTATCTAGGAGCACATTGACTAGGTTTCTAGGCTTCTAGGGTTGTAGACTATGGTTTCCTTAGTTTTTTCCTAATTTTTGGCATTTTTGGAGGTTGTATGAGAGCATGTAAGATCTCACCCCACTTGATCCATGCTGGGGAAGTTTCTCTAGCATGGAAGATGGGAGTGGATGAGTTCTAGGGACCAAAATAAAGTCAAACAGTTATGAATTTGAGGCTATGAGTCCTAAGCTTCTTTGGTGTGGACTTTTGGCTTATGGAAGTGTCAACTTGCTACCAAAAGTGGAAAGGCAGCTCCTTCCAACTATTTCCATATTGCCCAATATGGAAGAGGCCTTCCCCAACATGGATGAATCAAGAATCCTAGATTTAGGCTAATTTTGACCATAATTGACCATGCATGTGAACTACTAGAGTTGTCAAGATCAAGGATTAAGGTTTAAGTCTAAAATCTGGTAGTTTTGATTGTTTCCAAATGGTTTTTGATTTATCCTCCTTCTTCCATGCTGAGGATTCCATGCTTAGCATGGATCTAAGTAGGAAGATCAAGGGGGATTTTTTGGCTATTTTTGATCATTTTTGCAAAGTTTGAAGGCTCTGGGAGGTGTAAACAAGGTCCTAGGATGCATACAAGGCTTTTTGGTGTTAATTTAAGGTGCCTAAGGTCTATTTTATGAGTCACCCCCTAGTGTCCACATTGACTAGTGTGTTAGAGATGATTCTTAGTGTTGAGGAGCTAACCTTTTTTTTTTTGTTTTTGCTATGCTTGTCAATTTTGGCTAAGCATGCATGTCTACAGGCTTGTTAGTGTTAATTATTGATGCCTATTATTAAAATCTGGTAATTTTGAGGGTTGTAAGATGATTTCTTCACTTACCTATCTCCATCCATGTTGGGGCTAGGATGCCTAGTGTGGATAAGATCATCTAGAGCATGGAGAACCAATGAGAGAGAGTTTTGTGCTGTTTTGGTTGACTTCTGGCATCTAGAAAGGTTGGGTTGCTACCATAAGCTAGTTTTCATGAAAATTTCATAAGTTTCAACTTTACTTCCTTCCATCTATGTTGGGGCTAGGATGCCTAATGTGGAATGCCTCCTCCTTGGTGTGGACGATTCTTAGGGGGCTAATTTTTGTTGATATCTAGAAGTTTGATGGCTTTTGAAAGGGATAATAGTGCTTGGGTTCAATTATAAGGTAATCTAACATTGTTTTGACATACCTAGGACCTGCCATGAATCTTCCTAGTTGGGGTCAAGCTATTTCCACACTAGGTAGCATGGAAAAGGCCTTTCCCAATGTGGATGAACAAAAAAACTTAGATCTAGGCTCTTTTGATAGCAAATCAACCATGCATGTCAACCCCTAGGGTTGCTAGTGTTGACAAATGATACTTAGTGTCAAAATCTAGTAGTTTGGAGGTTTCTAGATGCCTCATGTAATCAATCCCCATTCTTCCATGCTAGACATGGTGGCCCTAACATGGATAAGAGGGGGATGATAGTTTTTTTCTACTTTTGACCAATTTTGAAGCATCTGGANGTGGAGGGGAGGTTCACTAGCTTGGAACAAGCCATAGGTACAAAACATGACTTGTTTTAAGGCAAACTAGCCTACTGGAGGTTGTCAAGGAGTGATAAGATTGAAAAAATGGCTACTATGTGGTTAATTTTAGTCATCCCCCCATCCATTTATGCTAGATCCATGCTACCCAATGTGGATGAGGCCTTTCCTAGTGTGGATCAACCAAATTCTAAGGTTTCAAACACTTTCAATTGGATTCAATGAGGTTTTGGTGCTATTGAGTATGACTAGAGGGGTTCTAGGTCATGTGGACCTACTCTAAGGAACAAATCTAGGCTAGATGGGCATTGGTGGGTAAGGATACGTGTTAACCCCCTTGTTTCACAATGGGTAGTTGATGAGTGGTGAGGTACCCCTACACTCAACCATACGAAACGAGCGTACACGCGCGATCCGGTCGAACTCCGCAGACTAAATGCCTTAACGCCACAAGAAACACTTGGGGTTAATCGTTCGTTGTCTTCCCAGGCTTGCTTGTATGTGTCACGGTGTATGGTTAAGCAAGTCTGAGGTAT
>MNCI01023742.1:1033047-1098730 GCA_015680685.1 Gnetum montanum | reverse complement strand
GGGATGCGATATCGCGTCGGTCGCGATATCGCGTACGCGATATCGCGGCCTAGTGTAAACCGCGTCTCATCAGTAGTGTTGCCCTAATGTGGCAGCCCAAAATACCAAGTTTTGACTAGACCTAATCTTCTTTCGAAGCCCGAGGTTGGATGATGTTAGTTATACCTGCTAAAAATGGCAAGGGCATTAGGTTTTAAGGGTTTTATAAGGTGGGAAGCATGCCTCCACGTTGGATATAGGCTACCAAGTATGGATGCATGGGGGTTAAGGATAGAATATGATATTAGTACTCCAAGGGGTTAAAACCCCAATGTTGATGGAGTTTCTAGTCTTAAAACACCTTGCATGGGATGCGTATGGTGGGGCCCATTACCCAAAATTTAAAATTTTGAAAATTTCACATATCTCCCACCAATCCTAGTGTGTAAAAGACTTACCCCCTTACACTTCAGTGCACTTTGAGTTCTTGTGCATAGAATTATCAACACGGACTTATGAGTGAGCGTTTAGATTTTAATTAGGCTTTATGTTAAAAATTTTGCCAAGTTTCAATCACACTTTCACTTTGAACAAATATGACATTGGAAGAGATCTCCAGAAGAGATTTTTTGTTGCAAATTCCATTCATATTTAGCATGCAAGCATCACATCTCTTCTTTAGCTAGCATAGAACCGTCATCCCTTCCAGTTTTCAAGCTTCTTCAACCTTGGTGTAGCAACGATGAAGCAACATGGAGGCAAGAGTAAGAATCTCAGGATCCAGAAGGTAGATGAGTCTACTAAAAACCTCTTTGATCTTCCTAGGCCAATCTCCATCCAAGCATCCTCCATGACCACTCCAAGGCAGGCTAATTCTAGCCATTCTTCTTTCAATTTCTAGCCATTTTTTCTTGCTCTCCTAGCTAGGGTATGGACATTTTTGTCAAATCTATGTTGAGGGAGGGGATAGAACAAAATTTTGAAGAAATACTACCTCATTTTTTTCCCAATTCTACATAAATCTAAGATTTTTTTCTGTTTTGGCTTTGGTAGATTTGATTTTCAAAATTAGATTTACTATTTTGGTGCTTTTTCCAAAAATTTGGGGATAGAGCCATTTTTTTCAAATCGAGGCTTTAATACTTGTTAAAATGAAATTCTAACAAAGCTCCATCCTCTATTTTTGTGGTTTCTACATGGATTCAAGGTTTCATGATTTTTTTGGCCATAATTCATGGCGAAATAAAATTAGGTTTTATTGAATTTTATGTGCTTTAATGCCTTTTTAATGCAAAAATCAAGCAAACCCATGAATTTTTTATTAAGAAAATGGCTGCATATTTGTACAATATAAGGATATGGATTTATAAATCTATGTTTAAGCTTTCCTTTAGTTATGGTCTCATTCAATTTGGGTTTGAAACAATGAAGTTATGGCTATTTTAGTGAGGCTTTGTGGTTAGGTTTTTGTGCCATTTTTTAAAATTGTATGTAAATTTATGAATTTTTTTAAGTAAAAGGCATGGGTTCTAGCTATGTTTTGCATATGGCTATATAGTTATGTCTTAATCTTTCCAACAGAGGTGGAATTGCTTTGTTTGAACTTAACATGAAATTTTGACAAATTTTTCATTAAACTCATGCAAAAGGGATTTTTTGGATGATAGCTAGTTTACTATTAAGTTTCCTCTATTTTTTGTTAAATCCTATAAGAATTTTTAGAGTTTCTAGTCATGGATGTGTAGCTCATGATTTTAAGATTCCAATAGCAATAGAATCATTAAATTTAGATCTACAGTTAATTTTTGACAAATTTTTCCATATGGTTGCACGTGTAGAGGTTTTTTTTTCTTTTGGTTGTAACAATGTATCCCTTGGGGGTGGGCAACCTAAACATGTTTAGAAAATCTTCTTATCAACAACCCATTCTCCTTGTAGTGACTGAAAACGTCGATGGCTGGAAACACTGAGAGGTCGTCGGGCGAACGATTTCAACCCCGAATCCGTGCAAGGGCCGTGCTGGATAAAAACAGAAATGGGGTGCCCTAAACAGTCTGGTCAATCAGACAAGGACTTAGTTGGTGTAACTTAACCTTATGTAAACATCATTTTAAGCACAATATATGTGAAATCTAATCGATGATTAATAAATGTGATAATGAAGAAAACAATGCTAAACAGTGATGATAATATAGAAATAACAGAGTAACTGGGATGAGAAAATGCACCACCGCAAAGTTGCGGGTTTGATTCTCTTCTCTGCTTGAAAATGTATAACAAGTGGTACAGTGCTGGAGGGGCACAGGGAGTCCAGGAATGACCGAAATGCTCAAAATGCCTCAACTATGTTTTCGAGTACAAGCTTAAGAGCCAATAGTACAAAGTTCCAGCAAGCAAAAAGCTAATGCCAAGTGCCAATGCTAAAAGTACCAACTGCTATAATTTGCTAACCAGGGGAATCTTCAACTTGCCAATCAAGTGAGTTCTCAATTTGCCAAATGCTCAAAATTTCCCAACCTTTTGAATTGCTAAAATGCCAACCAATGCCAACAATGCTCAAAATTGCCAACCCTTTTAGCATTGCTCATCGAGGTATTTATAGGACCAGGAGCACGCGAGAAATGATGCTTAGATGACACGTTTCCTAGACCCACAAAATGCTGACATGTCCATACTACATGAACATGCAAAGCCGATCGTGAACTTATCACGCTGCAATTATGCTGTCGAAACTGGAGATGCTAGGATCAAATATGCCAACAATGCAGACAAGGAATGAGGCACACTGAAGTAGCGTAGCCGTCCACTACGTTGTGCTACGCTATGGACCATAGCATGTTATTAGCGTAGCGTAGCCACTAGTTTGAAGAAGAAAATTGCATTGAAGTCAACTGTTGGAAGCCTTGGCACACGTTGGGCTAACTTTTTGAAGCGTTCTTTTTCGATTTTGCATCTTTGCTACGCTATGTTATGCTACATAGTGTAGCATAAAGTAGTAGCTGGCCTCATTTGCGACCCGTGTTGGAGTTGCAAATGCTTGCTTGAAGCTTTGATTATGGAAACAACTGTAACTTTTTCTTTTGCGAATGGAAGAATTTGAACCTGCTAAACTTGCATTTGAGACACCTTTTGCTGTTCTTGCATCGTCGCTATGCTATGCTACGCTATGTAGCGTAGCACAGCATAGCAGCCAGCGTATCCTTCTTTCTATTCAATCTGCCACTTTCTGATGAGAAGCCTTGCTAAGGACTTGAAGTTGAACAAGGCAACTGGTTTTGAAGGCCGAACTGCTTGCCGAGTGTAATTGGAATCACTAGGTAAGCTGGGCCTTTTTGTTTTTCCTTTGCTACACTGTGCTACACTGCGTAGCGTAGCATAGCATAGCACTTTGTTCTGCAATAGCTTGGTTTTCTAAGCAATTGTCCTCTGAGGCTTGCTACGCTACATAGCATAGCGTAGCTTAGCAAACTTCTTTACTAGAAAACTTGCTAAAGTTTTTTGCACATTCTGAGCATCGTCGACAACTCCAAGCATGGTTTCTGAATAGACTGTCAGTTGGGTGAAATACCCAAGTGGGCAGGCTAGAGAGTACATCGGGCCTGTCAGCTCTGAAGGTAGATAACTTGTCGAACTAAACAGTCTAAACTCGGTGCATTCATTTCCTGCCAAATTGTCATGAGGCTACACTTGTGGGAATGTTTGCCTCATTTCCAAGACCCTAGTGAAGCAAAAGTGCCTTGAAATTTTAGGGTGTTTCATTGGCCCCTCTTTGTCGACATCTAGAGGATGGACCCGAGAGACGCCGACAAAGAATACGAAAGACAAGATGCTAACATCGCTCCTTAATGATCATCAAGATGCTGCTTAGCTATGCTTTGAGAGTGTTGGATTGGCTATGCAGGGAAAGAGGAAAAGATTAAGCGGGGGGAAGGAGGTCTAGGAAAATGGTAAAGATGAGACTTAGCAAGGTCCCTCGTCAGAATGCTTATGAGGGAGTTGTTTGCATGGTCATCTTTGCTTTTGCTGACCTTTGACCTCTCGTCAGGATGCTTCGAGAGGGTCACTGCGAAACAGCTGATGTGCCATTTGTTTTAGGCACGCTGCTTTTTTTTTCTTTTGCATGAGCTTTTGCTCTTTTATGCTTTTTTCTTTTGTTGTTCTGTCAATTACATTTGCAAAAGACCTTATCGTAGGATAGGCATTTCTTTCCCAGGATGAGTTGCATTACATCCACGTGGGACTTTAACCTGCCTACAGAAGCTTCCCATGTAGCGAGTTGTGTTACACGTGTCATGGACTTTGTGTTTGGGCATATGGGAGGGCTTTACAAGCATCAGGAAATTTTGTAAAAGAGGTGAGAGTGAGAATTGTGGGTGTAAGGAATGAGGTAAAGGAGGTTAAGGGGGAGGGCAGGATATGCACTCCAAAGTGGCTAAGCTAGTCAGGACAACCATCTTGGAATGATGTAGTGTCCTGCCTCCGTGGCAAAATGCACCTCTAACCGACACCCCTCTAGTACGTACCCTGGAAACACAATAGAGAGAAAACTAGAAGAAACAACCATGATGCAAAATGAAGGCAAAGGTCTTACTTGCTTTGAATGCTATTGGAACAACAAATGTTGTTGCTGAGCCATTCGACGTCCAAACTAGAAAGGCCAGCAACAGTTCTGGCAGCATCCAGGTGGAGAGGTTGGCACCAAGGCAGCTAGTAATTGCAGTGATGCGAGTGCTCAGGAATCCCTGCCCAAGGTAAACATCACTACTGGAATTCCATCAGCAGGCGCTAACTACAGAAGCTACTACCAAGGTAAAGGGTCTTGGTAGTGGTAGCTCCAGAAGGTCAACAAGATGTCATAAGACATCTCCAGAGGATCACCAAGATGCTAGGGGGAGTGGCATTACACATATTCCCGAGAATGTTTTCTTAGCATCATGAACTGCATTCGGGAACTGCAATGCCCCACCTCGTGTTGGTGGTGTGCATGCTCACTTGTTTGTAGAGTTGTAATGCATGATAAGGATGTGCTGCGAACTAAGTTTAAGGTCCTAGTAGACCATCTGATTTGCTGGTTTAAGCTCTCAGTAGACCGTGGTGCACTAGTTTAGGTCCTAGCAGACCACAGTGCTAGTTTATCATCGTAGCAGATGATGGATGTGCTAGTTTAAGGTCCTAGCAGACCGCAATGCTAGTTTAATGTCGTAGCAGATGATGGATAGGCCATTTTAAAGTCATAGCGGACCGTCTATACTAGTTTAACGTCATAGCGGATGTGCTTTGCCAGTTTTACGTCATGGCGGATAGTCTATGCCAATTTATAGTCATAGTAGATTTCCTTTGCCGGTTTTATGTCATAGCGGATGAGCTTTGCCAGTTTTACGTCGTAGCGAACATGCTTTGCCAGTTTTACATCGTAGCGAACGTCTACTTACCTTTGCCAGTTTTACGTCATAGTGCACGTTTGCTTATCTTGCTCATGCATCAAATGTAGTATGGCTTGAGGTATAAATGATTTACAGGATTCGCGAACTCATTGCCATCCATGTCTGCCAACTTGAAGGCCCCATTCCCGTAGACTTTTGTGACCATGAACGGACCTTCCCAGTTTGTTGAGAATTTATTCACATGCTCATGGATAGCCTTGAGAATGAGGTCTCCCTTCTATATCGATCGTTGACACGGCTTTGCATGATGCTTCTACTATTACTTGTTTTGATAATGCTCTATGTGACCAAGTGTCTATGTACACTCCTCCTCTATGGAGTCGAGGTCGATGATCCTCAACTCGTTGTTTTGGGCTTCGCTCATGACGTTCGATAGGATCATTCAAAGTGATGGTACCTGCAACTCAAGAGGTAACACTACTTCAAATCCATAAACAAGAATATAAGGTGTCTTACCTATCGTAGTCCTACACGTTGTCCTGTAAGCCCACAGCACATAGAGGATTTGCTCATGCCATCGTCTCTTATTGTTGTTAAGTGTTTTCTTGAGCAAGTTGATGATGGACTTGTTCGTAGCTTCTACTTGTTTATTTTCCTGCGGGTAGTATGGCGAGGAGAACGATTGCTTGATGCCAAAATTGTTGCACAAGGTTTTGGTTTCTACACTACTGAACTGTGGCCCATTGTCAATCACAATAGTCATGGGAAGCCCAAACATTGTCACGATGTTATCTAAGATGAAGTGGCAAACCTGCTGGGATGTAGTCTTCCTCAGTGGAATAGCCTCCACCCACTTTGTAAAATACTTTGTGGCGGTGATGATAAAGCTATGCCTTGCGGAAGACTTAGGCGTGATAGGTCCTATGATGTCTAGTCTCCATCACTGGAAAGGCCACGTGATCTATGTTGGATGCAACTCTATAGGCGAAACGTGTATAAGATTTGCATATCCTTGACACGTATCACAAGTCTTGACTTTGGCTAGGCAATCACACTCCATGTGAGGCTAGTAGTACCCTAGGCATCTAATTTTTGTAGCCATGGCCCTAGGTGCTATGTGTCCACCATACAGTCCCTCGTGTACTTCATTAATGAACTTCTGTGCTTGCTCCTTATTTACGCATGCCAACAATATCCCATCATAGGAGCGTTTGCACAAGGTGTTGTCTCCCATAAGAACATATTGTAGAGCACGCTTGTAGATCGCATCCCTCTAGGTAGATGTCAATCCGCTTGGGGGCTCACCATTTTGCAAGTAGGCTTTAATGTTGGCATACCACTCCTAGGTGTTCGCAGCACTAACAGAGGTTACGTGTACTACCTGAGTGATAGGCTCCGTACACTCGGTAATCAAAGCTGGCAAACTTGCAAACAAGTGGCACATTTAACACTAGGATGGCCCAAGGCGTCTACTACGGTGTTTTCGTTGTGCGACACGTGTTGAATGTCCGTTGTCGTAAACTATTTAAGCAAACTTTTGCTAGGTCGTAGTAGGGCTGCAGATGTGTAGCTTTGCAGGCGTAGACCCCAGTGATTTGATTCACAACGAGTTGTGAATCCCCGCGAATCGCCAGATGTTGGATGCTTAATGCTTAGGCTGCTAAGAGACCCTTGAGTAACCCTTCGCACTCTACCACATTGTTTGTACAAAGGAATGAAAAACGATAAGCAAAAGGTTGCATTTCCCCATAGGGGAATGTGATGATGGCAGCTGCACTACCTCCTCGTGTGGTCGAGGCACCGTCGAAATGCAAAGTAGCTTCAAGATGTGATGAGACGACATTGATAGTGCTAACATGCTCGTCAGGGAATTCAGGATCTATGATTGTCTAATCGTTGACAGGTGAGGTCGTAAGTTGCATTGCTATAGCTTGACCCTTTGTCGACGATTGGCTCACATAATGCAAGTCGAATTCCACTGTTATGGCTTTCCACCGGGCTATCCTGCTGCTCTCATATAGATTATTCGTGATAGCCCAGAGTACATTGCTCTTGCAAATGATGTTAACTTTACTGCAAAATAGGTAGTGCCTCCATTTCTTTAATGCAAAGACTAGAGCAAGGTAGTTTCTCTCCACCTCGTTGTATTTTGCCTCATACACTATCAATGCATAACTTAGATAATACACTGGAATGTTAGAGCCGTCGTCTCATCTCTAACATAATAGTACCGCAATAGATGTATCTAAGGTGGCAAGGTAGATGAAGAAAGGCTTATCCCTCTGCAGTGGGTACATAGTCGGGAGGTGTAAAAGCTCTTTCTTCAGATCATCAAAGGCTTGTTGGCATTGTGTTGTCCATTCGAAGTTAACCCCCTTCTTCAATAAATGTTGCATGGGGTGTAACTTGTCAATCAACTTTGCTATAAACCTCTTGATGAACTGTACCCTACCTTGTAACCCGTGAAATTCTTTAAGATTTGTAGGTGGTGCTAAATTAACTATGGCCTTGACTTTGTCAGGGTCCACTCGTATTCCAGCCTCCAATATTGCAAACCCTAACATGTGTCCGGTTCTCACCCCGAAGACACACTTTTTTGGGTTAAGGCGTAAATCATGCATTTGGCAATGCTTGAGGACTACACCTAGATCATTGGGATGATTAGCGGTCTCCTTAGATTTGACTGTTATGTCATCGACGTAGTCATTCAGCGTTTCTAGGATGTAGTCACTAAAGATGTAAGTCATGGCTCTCTAGTAAGTTGCTCCAGCATTCTTGAGCCCGAAGGACATCATAGTATAACAAAAAGTACCCCATGGGGTCATGAAGGTTGTTGTTGACTGATGCTCTGGGTTGATGCGAATTTAGTTGTAGCCGGAGAACCCGTCCATGATTGGCACTTGCTACCTTGCAGAGATCTAGACTATGCCAGAGTTGTGGACCTTTTAGTATGTCAAAACCTTAAGGAAAATGGAGAAAATAGGATGTTTGTATGGTGTTGTGTTTATAGGACTTGTGGGATTCTATGTGGACAAGGACTTCATTAGGACATCATCAAGACCATGAATTAGGATAAGAAGGCTTGTGGAAGCTCAAGACCATGAACAAGGAATGAAGAATTCAAGTGCAAAGAAAGGTTCAAGAAAGATGTCTCTAGGAAACAATAGACATTTTAGCATAATTGAAGACAACATAGGAGAAGACATCTCTACAAAATAGCAAAAATCTTTTACCAAAAGAAGATGTCTTCCCAAAATAGAGGCCAGATGCAGAAATACATCTCAGCCATGAAAAAGACATCTTCCATGACCATTAGTTAGTCATTTCATGAGTTCTAAGATGAATTTGAAAACATAGTGCCTATAAGAATATTTCATTCTCATTGGGAAGTATGCAAGCTTTTGAACTATCATTGTGTAATCATTTCAAAATCATTGTAATCATTGATGCTCCTCATTATACTATCTTTTATCTATTATAAAGTGAGTTGTTCCTCAAGTATAAGAATCAACAAACTTAGTTGCATTTATTCATTGTGATTATTGTTCTCTCTTATTGCCGTATGGGGTTGATGTGCTTCTTGCAGGAAGGCATCATCCTTAAGCTTGTTGGGATCTTGAGGGATTAAGTGTTGGTATAGTGCTACAACACTCTAGAGTGGAGCTCAAGTTGTAAACATTATGGGATCCTTGAAACCACATTCTAAGCTTGTTGGAACCTTATAGCGTTGAGTGGATTCATAGCATCAAATCACTTTGGAGCAAAGCTTAGAGCTTGTATAGGATGTGATACCCTTCAAACCACATTTTGGAAGGAATAAAGTCTAGAGGTATGCTTATGAACTACCATTCGAGTTTGGACTACCCAAGTTAGGAAACCATGTTAACATTGGTATGTGGTTTATGCTAAAGAATTTTTATCTAGGGAATTTATTCATCCCCTCCTAAGTTCAATGATCCTCAAGATTATTATTAGTATAATGCTGATAATAATCTAATGGTGGCATAGAGAGTCCACAAATTATTTTAGAACCCTCCTACCATTGTATACTATCTACAAGGTTAAACATGATTGTTATAGTGCTTTTATGTTCTTGTATTTTCTAGTTAAGTTAACTTTTCTAACTTGTTAGTTGTATGAACCTCTTGCAAATACAGGGTTAATGATCAAGGCTTGATCATGAATGATTAAATCTTGGTGGTGGCTTAAACCACCTAAGATGTTGATGAGCGGTGAGGTAACCCTACGCCCAACCATACAAATCACAAGTGTTCACATATGATCTGGTCGAATTCCATGGATGGGACTAGTTGTGGCATCTAGATCGCTATGTGTTAATCATAATTCAGTGTCTTCCCACTTTAACTAGTAGTAGCTTTATCATGTATGATGTAGTCCAAAGTGATGCATATGATAATTGATATTGTTTTGGCCTTATGGTACTCCTAATGGTAATAAATAAATCAATTAATTAAGCTAATTAGCGATGAAAAGTACATTCTAAACTAGCCTAGAAAAGATGAGTATCCATTTCTAGCTTGCCATACACATCATGAACCCACATTTCCACTACTAAGATTACCAAGTGCTATGCTACTGGACATGCCAAGTAATAACGATGCTAGGGTTACCAAGTAAATATGTGTTTACATTTGAAATTGGTCATGCTTATCTCACCAATTCATTCAGATGCATGGAAATGTAAATATTAACTATGTACATGAAAAGTAAATTGCATGGAAGGTAAATCTAATCTAAGTCAAAGTGCTTCAATGAATAAGAATCAATCTCAATCTTATCGCCATTCATGGAATGTGTCCAGGTACATTGCCACTCGAATAAGACATTTTACAACTAACTCAAATCCACACTACAAGCACTCCCTGACTATTCTCTAAGACTATGAAATAAAACTGCAAGACTTCGGCTACTCTATTGACTAATTGACTCCCAAATAGTGTGCCCAGGTGTTATATTTATAGGCTAGCACACATCCCTTGATATTGGATATTTAATAACATAGCATGTGATCTAATATTGAATACATAATATCGTGTATCTAATATCAAAGCTAACATATCGAAGCTAAGATATTGGAGCTCCAATATGTTAGCTAATCAAAAATTGATTTTTTGTCAAATAGATGCAATATGGCATCAATGATATCATAGATGTAACATAGCATCAATGATATCCTAACCAATTGATGATTCATCATACCCTCACAATTGAGTAAAAAATCATCTTCAAGTTAATAGAATAGGATCGAGCTTCCTTTACAAAAAATTTAAAATGATGGAATTATTAACTGATGCTAACTACTAACTAACTCTGAGTGCCGCATTACAAAATTTTATTTAAGTGGATGCATACAAAATGGTAGAGTGATAAAAAGACTAGATAGACATTGAAGATTACAGAATTTACAAAGGTCTTCAAGAATTCGATGAAGATGATTCTTCTTGTTGCTGCTAGCAGTGGTAGACTTTTAACCTTGATTGTTATGTCGATGATTCTCTAGTTATGCAGAACATTCTTGAAGGGTGAACTAAAATTTCTTCTCATTATTGCATGGATCTAACAAACATGTGAGGTTTGAGCTGCTATCTTATATGTGCTACAATTTGTCCATGGGCATATCCTCCATTATCCTCCTCTTGGCTTTTTTTTCATGCCTGGCAAAAAACCTTCTTCTTTAGGCATTTCTTTTAGCATCACTTGTAGTTACAAAAGGATCAACATTAGTATTGGTAAATTTTCCTTAATAATTAACCCTTTTCAGATCCCTTAGTTTTCATTTAAGCACAAAATGATTACAGCATACTATACCCAAGGTGATTAATTACTATTAGTTGCTATGATGTTCGAAAATAGGATGTTAGAAAAATTTGAAAGCAGACATCCCTAGCCTCCATGACTAATAAGCATAACTCTGGTAAGCACATAAGTTTCTTAACAATTGAAATGAAAGCTCTAATTCAAAAGATGATCAAGAAATATTAATGGATATGGAAAAAGAAAAGTAGGAAAGGTTAATGAAACGGATAAGAATTAGTCCCAAAATCATGCATAAATTCAGAGAAATTGTCATTGATGTGCTGGAAGATTTAAAGGTTAGTTGAAAGCCATGATCAACAAAAGTTATGCAAGAGGATCCTGCCCAAAGTAAGCTCCTACCATAATGCCCTTGCATAACCACTGCTATAGATGTCCGTGGACATCCAAGAAGTTAAATGTATTCCATACGTATGTTCCAAACAACACACAACTAACGTGGTTAGGATGTTGCACTATACTACACAAAACCAAAAGGCTCCTAAGTGCATGCAACAGTGGGGTGAATAATGGGATGAGAAGGGATTGCATAGATTGGGATGTAAGATACTTGACCATGTCCACAATAGGTTTTTGTGAAGAATGTGATTAAAATGATTAGCATACCTATCTATCCAAGTTCAAATCAAGTACATACCATGAATAATGACCTTGCATTGATGTGCTCCTTCCTACCAACCACTATGAGTCCACAACCATCTCAAAGAACAATCATCACTCTAGAAAAAGAAGAAAAGAAAAGAAGGAAGGAAGGGCCTTAGTTAGAGATGCATCTTCAGGCATGGGTAACATGTCTTTCTAGCCCCATAACCTATGCTTGTAGCACATTATTGTGTCTAAGAAATGTGCTTTAAATGCCCATTATTGTTATTTGTTTTTTTCTTTTTTCTTTTTTTTTTGTTTACTTGTTTTCTTTAGATGGGAGCCACACCATGCAAAGACATAGCTTCCTTTTTATTGGTTGATAGAGGATTAATGATACGTTTTAAGAGGAGTCATAAACCACATGAAGGAAGTCAAGAAAAGAACCCAACAAGTCCCCTTGAGGTCACATCCTTTGCCATCCCCACTTGGTCATTTCCTCTTTCTTCAAGGTACAATGATCATTGATGAATTTTAGTTTCATAAAAGAATAGCCAAAGTGTTTTCATTATAAAGACCTATTATTTAGAGAACTGGAGGGATGGACGAGGTGGTCTTACTACTTTACATAATTACTTACCCAATCATTCTAATACCATAGAACAAAAACCCAACACATAACATTGACTTCTGCATCATGACCTGGCAATATTATTAATAGAAATAAAACAAATACATGCATAAACATAAAGAAAATGACTTAAGAAAAGAGAAAAGTATAAAGAAAAGAAAAATATTAAGAAATGGAAAACATATGAAGAATCAAAAAATTTTGAAAGAAATAGAAAAATGATAAAAAATTATAAAACAAAAAAGTGAAAAACACTTATTAGTTCTTAAACAAGGATGGAGCATCTCCTCCACAACTAATTATATGGTTGTACATTCAAGAGATGGACCACACAATCCCCTGCTTATACACCATCGGTTTCCCATCTATTACCATTACTAATTTAATTAATCATGTAGTAGCACATCTAACATTGGTGATAGTCTCGTTTGGATCATTTAGAGATGTATATTCATCTGGACTTAAAGGTATTTCCATTTTTTGAGGTCCAAATCTATTTGCTTCTTCTTCTTGATTTTCTATTTTAATTCCCAAGTCTTTGTGTTTAATATCCTTTTTCAGTGTCTAATCAGAGTGTAAGATATATGCATCTAAGTCCTCTATTTGATCTATTTTCTTAATTCTAGAACTAATAAGCAAATCATTTGCTTTCATGTACCTTTAAAATAGTTTTATATTCTCATTTTCAAGTCATTGGGTGTCTTTTAGTTTAGTGGCTACTATGTAGACTGGCTTTTTCTCACATAGTTGCTCCTAAACTTTATAGTGGGTCAATATAGGGGTTGTGTTAATATTTCAAACTTCCAACCCACAACTACATCCTTTATCATTATTGGTGATGCATGGATTCTTTTGTCTCTCCATAATGATAGGATTATTATTTATGTCTTGTGTTGGAGTAGGAATGGATGTTGGGTTTTACATATGATTAAGAGACATCATTTTTATGAAAAAGGAAGTTGCACCAGATTAGCCTTGTGCAGGTTTTGATTTGCTAGTAGCTCTACAAGTTTTTTGCTCATGCATGGGAACTATCCTAAAGAAAGGATGTTTCCTAGATTGTGGTGGAGATCTACTAGTATTATCATTTTTGTATATGTTCATAACATAGCTGACATTTTCTCATTTATTTCATGGTGCTAAACATTCTTGTGTTGTTGGCAATGACATATGGTGGATGGAACTATGAGAATATTGAGGATATGATGAAGGATGAGAGGTGTGAGGTGGTGATCTCATTGGAGATGTTGCAAGATGATGATATTCAAGAGAGTGGTAGTAGTGATTTGAGGTAGAGGAAGTAGAACAAGTTGGGAAAATAGGTTGTTGAATGTAATATTCATATGGGTTTAGTTGGTAGTAAGGGTAGTGCTAGTTTGATGATGGCCTCCCCCACAACTATGGGTTTTGCCACTACAGTTGATGATAGTGTTAAGGCTAGTAAGAATTCCCACTAGGATAGTACAATTGGTTGTAGGACTATCTACAATTACCTTATAAGTAATGTAATTTCTTAGATATTTTCTTTTCTACAAACTTGGGATTCAATGCAAAAGCCCAATACTCATGAAGATGTAACATGATTGGGCAATAGCCCTTTGGATGGTCATATAGGTAGATGTCACATCCATCATCTTCTTTTATGGTTGAGTCTATAGCCTCTTCTTCTATAGCTATTTTTCCTTTTTGTCAATAAGTGTTCCTACCTATTTCTTAGTTCTTTTTCCTCATTTTGTGACACTTGATTCATTTTGCACTACTCTCTCCTCTATGACTTCTATGCAAGTTTTAGCTTTCTCATCTATCCATTCTGACATATTATCCAACTTTGCTTCAAGCTCGTCAATATACTTTTGTATTAGCAACATTTGTTGTGAAGTCATCTCATTAAGAGCTTCCTCTTTTTCCTCATCATAGTTATGGATCCTTTTCTTTTGAAGAGTTGGATCCCAATTATTTTCCTCTACATTCTCTTGTTTACATTGCTCTTCTTCTTCTTTTGGAACCCACTAAATTAGCCTTTGTATTTGATGGACTTCCTGTTCATATAACTGAACTTGGGCATAAATCCCAAGGGTCTCCCTCATTTTATTATGAAGCCCATCTATGATGTGGAAAAGTTTCTCTTTTTGAGTGAAATCATGGCCGAGACATCTATGTAGTAGCAAATAGTATCTATCCAAGGCCACATCGAAGGGTTTGTGATTTTCTTACTTCTACCCTTGGATTTATTTCCTTAGGTTGAACACACTTGCATAGGTTTAGTATTTTTCATTGAAAATTTCCAACATTGTGGACCACTGGTGGATGGAATTTGGTTCCAATGATTAATACCAACTTCCAGATTCATCTAGTAGTATCTTAGGAAAGATCTTAAGCTTTTGCTACTTATTTTTGATATTCTGCAAGGCACAAGCATCATGGAAGGCATGTAAGTGATGTTGTGGATCAAAATTAGAGCCTTCCCTAAATTTAGGAATGTTGTTTATGTCAAGCCATTTGATGTGCTTGTCCCTTTGATGCCTTTGGGGTATTTGAACTGCCTTCCTAATCTATGTTAAGACCCTAGTACCCAACAAGGGTTCATTTTTACCGAACACATCATGGTGATAATCTATATTTCTATTTGTCTAATTGTGATGATCTTGTCTATGCTCATTTTGATGTTTTTTATTTTTCCCTTGGATATGATTTTTATCTTTATCTTGATCCCATAGCAGAGTTCTATCTCTATACCTATGTTCATCTTCATCAAAACTAGATGTTGAAGAGGAAGAGGAAGATGAGAAACTAGGAGAATTGCCATGGCTTGTATAGTTCTCCCCATGGTCCCTTGATTTGTCGTTTCTAGGTTTTAAGAAGGTCCTTGGCCTTGAGACCCTTCTTGTTCTAGGACATCCTCAATCTTCTCTAGGATTTTCTGCATTAGTTGAACATAGTCTTTGAGTGTAGTAAGGGTCTAAATGACCATAGGAAACCCCTACTTGAGGTTTTTCACTCCAATTTTCTTCATTATAAATCCTATCATTTATCCTATGAGTGCTTTCATCATGTGATGCAATCTTGGTCCTATGTGAAGAAGACATGATTTTACCTAATAATGTGTGACTTAAAATATTAATATTTTCTAAAAGATAGATCATTAATACCTTTACAACAATCATGTATAATATAACTAATCTAGATAACTAGCATCATTTCCTGACAATGGCTTCAATGATGAGCAGTGATATACCCTTATGCCCAACCATACGAATCACAAGCATTCACACATGATCCAGTTGAATTCTATGGATGGGACTAGTTGTGGCATCTAGATCGTTATGTCTTGATTATAGTTTTCTATCTTCCCACTTGGACTAGTGGTAGCTTTGTCACATATGGTTTAGTCCAAAGTGAGGCATATGATAATTGATGTTGTTTTGGCCTTATGCTACTCCTAATGGTAATAAAGAAATCAATTAATTAAGCAAATTAACAATGGAAAGTAAATTCTAAACTAGCCTACAAGTGATGAGTGTTTGTTCCCAGCTTGTTCTACACATCTTGAACCCATGTATCCACTACTAGGATTACCAAGCACTATGCTACTGGGAAAACCAAGTGATAATGCTATTGGGATTACCAAGTGAATACGTGTTTACACTCGAAACTAGTCACACTCATTCCACCAATTCATTAACATGCATAAAAATGTAAATATTAACTAAGTACATGAAAAGTAAATTGCATGAAAAGTAAATCTAATCTAAGTCAAAGTGCTACAATAAATAAGAATCAATCTCGATCTTATTGGCATTCATGGAGTGTGTCCAAGTACATTGCCACTTGATTAAGACACTGTACAACTAACTTAGATCCACATTGTGGGCACTCACAGACTCTTCTCTAAGACTGCAAAATAAAACTGTAAGAGTTTGGCTACTCTATTGACTATTGACTAATTTACTCCAAAATAGTGTGCCCGATTGTTATATTTATAGGCCAACACACATCCCCTGATATCATATATTCAATAATGTAGCATGTGATCTGATATCAAATACATGATATTGCATATCAGATATTGGAGCTAAGATATTAGAGCTAAGATATCGGAGCTTCGATATGTTAGTTGACCAAAAATTGACTTTTTGTCAAAAAAAAATGTAATATAACACCAACGATATTGCAAATGCAATATAGCATTAATGATATCATAGCTGTGATGTAGCATCAATGATATCTCAACCAATTAATGATTCATTAGATGTACTTACCAAGGACCCCAAGATTAGAGCCATTGTGTATTAATAGTTAAGAGGGGACTTTAATAGATGCACTAAGTAATTCGACCCTATCTACAAGAGGTGTATGGCCAACAAGATAATACAAAGTTGATGGTTGGGGAATCAAACCTTTCCAGCTAGGACCTCTACACAAGCTAGATCAAGTAAGAAGAAGCAAGGTAAACACAAGGGTTGTAATGCCTAATGCTTCATGGTTACTAAGGTCTTAATCATTCTATTATTTCAACTAGCTATTAGAAATGCCTATGTTGATGCTAAGTGTTTGTTGTTAGCTTACAAGATCTTCCACCTCCGCCACCATCACATTATTAGTTTTAGGATGTCATGAGGATACACTCATCTTGAAATTTGGTGAGATGATACCAACATGAGAGTGGTTGAGTGGGCAGGTGCCTAGATACATCCAAGAAAATATTGAGCATATGGGTTTGCTTAATGTGTTCATGACACCTTTCCCTTCCATTCCCATTGCAAAGATGTCGAATGTCATCAACTCCTTTGATGAAGAAGTTGATCATTTTAGCACCATCATTCGAGACATGTTGATTACCATACCCATTGATGAAATCACCTTCTATAAGTTGTTTGGTATTCCTAATGACAAAGCAAGTGTTTCCACTAGAATAGTGAAGGAAGTGGGCCATTGCAAGGAAGCTTTGGGATCGTTTGGTGCCAATAAGGATCACTCTAGGCTTTTTGTGGATGGCTTCACAAATCTTGAAGCAAAGGCATTATATCCTTTTTTTTCAAATCTCATGTGTCTTCTAAGTCATTATTACAAAAGAAGATAATTAGCATTGTGTAGTGGTGGACCTTCAAGAGAATCCTAATGGAGGATACCAAATTTAACTAGATGGCTTCCTTGGCTACTGGGCTTCAAGAGAAAATTCTCAAACTCCATCATGGTACCTCTATCATAATCCACATGCATTTTTCATTATTTTTAGGTTATTTGAAGAGGTTTGTAGATTTCTTGGTGGTGTGGAGGAATGTACAATGGATGACCCAAGACCTAGACCAACTTTCCAGGCCTTGGATGAAGCACATTTATCCAACCATGTAGTTCCAGAACCCATTGGATGAGATGGATGAGTTGCTATCTGTCATAATCAAGGATCTTAATGATAGGCAGTGTGAATCCCTTGATAACATGGGAGAGGAGCCTGTCACAATCCCAACAAGCATCTTGATGGTCAAACAGTTACTTAGAGAGGCCAAAAGAGTAGCTAGGACCAAGCTTAAGAGGCCTTTGAGGAAGCACCACTAGCATTAGAGTAACCCACCTAGAAGAAGCTTAAGTTTAAGCTTAGAACATCACATTAGCTAGTCATGGGTATGTTTTATCTATGTTTTAAAATTTTTGGCTATGTTATGGTTTCATGTGCTAATCATTTTTTATATGCTATGGTTGTTATAGATAAGCATCAAGACATGGTAGCCCAAGCTGCTATAAAGGAGGAAGCGTAGAGGTGTGCAACAGCTATAGTGGAGGAAGAACAAAGGTATTCAAAAGAGATGATCTTATAGCATCATGAGGCTGAAGGATTTGCCAACGTAGGTCTAGATGATCTAAATGCCTTGTTTGGTGAGGCAATGCCTAGTGCATCCTCCATAGTCATCCTAGAGGAGGAAGAGGAGGAGCTAGGTATGCACATGTCTTAACGCTTCTTGTTATATCCTATGGTTTTATGTTTGATTCTTAATCTAAATGTTCAATGATTGTTATGCTTATAGTAGTTCTTGAGTCACCATCGAAGGCCCCTACCCCTATGTTTTGTATAAAACCATGGGTAGAGGTCTTGAGTAAGATAGAGTTCATGAGCAGGATGGCCAAGGACATCATTGACTAGTTTCAACAAGTTGCACCCAAGATAGGTAAGAGCTTTGTTTCCTATGCCTTAGTTGTTTTGCTATGCTATAGGTTATGTTTACATGATGGTGTTGTAAACTATGTTTATGGTTGTATTTTATGGTTATGTGTATGTGTTATTTGTAATGCCATCTATGGAGTGGAACCCTAGCTGAGACATCAAGCTTGACTATTTGTCGAAGTTTCCCTTCAATGTACAGAGTGTACCCTTGAAGTTGTACAAAATTGCTACTAATCTAGCAATTTCGTGTGCAAAAACTTTATGGAAGATGAAGAGGTTCAATCAATACCTATGGGAGTAGGTTGTGGCCTTGAGGGAGGAGACCTAATGGTAGAAAACAATGATTATGGATCTTCAAAATCGCAAGGCCTTTATGGAAGCCCACGTGGCTAACTTAGAGAACTTGTAGACCAAAGAGATTATGTAGGCTTTCTACTGGAGTATCATCCATGACAAGGTGAAAATTTCATAGGAGAATGCAAAGCAGCATATGCAAATAAATCTCATCTCCTAAAAGGCCAAGGATTGGAAAGATCACTGTGCATGGGTCTTAAAGTGGGATCAGATACAAAAGGACCATAAGCGATAGTATAAGCCTAATTAGGGGGCCTACTTAAAGTGGCTTAAAGAGAAGTAAATTGAATGATGCAAGAGAGAGTTTTTCATTCAAGGGATTTAGGTGAAGAGTGCCTACTAGCTCTTTGAGAGCATTCTCACAGTGAAAAAATTCCCTACTCCTTAGATCACTACTATTGCAGGTGAGACTTTTGTAGCTACCATCACTCAAGAACCACCTATTGGACCATAGTGGACAGAACCGATATCCTCTCAAGCTTTTATTTTGGGGATATTGACTGGGCCAACATGATGGAGGACCAGATTCTCCATCGTTTGGAGAATGGCCTTTAGCATCTACTCCTAGAAGTTATGGAGCTAGATTCCCCATAGGTTTGATGTGTTCTATCTTTTAGTTTTATTTTTAGATTGGTTTAAGTTATATTTTTGGTTGTTGGTTATTGATGACTTTTGTGTTATTGTATTTTAGGCATCAGGAGACATTGGAGGTCCCAGTGGTTGTTGGTTGCATGTTTTTTGTATTTTTGTTTATGCCTATTATTAGCCAAGAATATGTTATGGATGATTATTATATATTTTTGGACATTTTTTCACAGTGTGGCCATGACTATGTATTTTATAAAAATTTTAAATTTAAATTTCTAGTTTTAGTTTTGGCTATATACTGTTCTAGTGATATAAACATTCTAAACAACTACGCTAATTTTGACTATAAAGTTAGATGGCTAAATGATGCAATCATAGGCTAAAATGTAAATAAGATAATAGAGATGCTTACTAGTTTTAGGCCATAGTGGGCATAGGTTGTTTAAGCATTTTTCCAATTTTAGGCCATGGTAGGCCATGTTACTTGTTTATGCTACCAGTTTTAGGCCACGGCAAGCCATTGTTGAAAAGAAACTTACATATTCCTTTACTTTTCTATTTTAAAGTTTTTATGGATTTTTTCTAGTTTACATCAAATAAAGACACAAAGCCATAATAAATAAAAATGAAACTAAAAGTAAATTTCTGAATGTGAATAAAGAAGGATTGATGTTTACCAAAGTGTTTGCCGGAGCCACAACATTTGCTGGAATATTTGTTGTCAAAGTTGCCATGCTAATCCCTATGATAGAAAGTGTTACAGGCAGCCCTATTTTGCCCAGGACCTCAATTGGGTTTGAGATCATATGTCCAAAAATCACTTCAGTGGAGGAGGTCACCGTCAGGCCCAGGAGTGAAAATGCACCCATGAAAATTGGTAGCCCCAGTTGACCAACAATTTGATCTGCCTGACACCTGGCATACCTGGTGAAATCTGAAAAGCACGTTCAAGAGTTTCATATAAAACTATATAGACATCAGCTATTGAGCTTCAGGTTGTCACAAATTTCCCCTAAAATACAGAAGGAATCAAAAGATGAAAACAGGTTATGGTCAAGACACTCATAATACAAATCAGCTATTGAACTTCAATTGTCAAAATTTTGCCCATAAATACAGAAGGAATCAAAACATGAAAACAGATTACAGACAAAAAATTCATACTGCAAATCAGCTATTGAGCTTCAATTGTCAGAATTTTCCCTAAAAATACAGAAGGAATCAACACATGAAAACAGATTACAGACAAAAAATTCATACTACAAATCAGCTATTGAGCTTCAATTGTCAGAATTTTCCCTAAAAATACAGAAGGAATCAACCGATGAAAACAGATTACGGACAGAAAATTCATACTACAAATCAGCTATTGAGCTTCAATGATCAAAATTTTCCCTAAAAATAGAGGGATGAAAACAGGTTATGGTCAAAAAATTCATACTACGAATCAGCTATTGAGATTCAGTTGTCAAGATTTTCCCCAAAAGGACAGAAGGAATCAATTGATGAAAACAGGTTATGGTCAGAAAATTCATTCTACAAAGAATGAAAGCAAAAAGAAATTTTCATTTTGCCTGTTTTAAAAAAATAGCCAAAACAAAACAAGAAGAAGAATTTGGGTTTGCATACCAGGTATGTTAAGGGCCACAGGAGCCCAGAAGCCAATATTTGCAGTCAGAGAAGGGAAGAAAACTGACCAGAATTTGCCCTCAAGGGCACCCCCATGGCCAAACTGAGAAGTCCTGGACAGCATGGAGCCAAATCCCCTTGCATTGACATATGCCCAGAGCAGCAAAACCAGAGAAAAAGCAATCAGCACTGGTGCACAGTAATTCTCCAGCTTCTTGACACTCTCCATGCCATCCCAGATAATGAGTCCCTGAATGACCCAGAAAGCCATGAAGCATAAAAACTCAGGGCCACTGGTTCCGAGCCAGGGAACCAGAGGCCCTGTGATTCTGCCATTGAAGAGTGAATTAAGTAATACAAACAGAGCCTGACCTCCAAACCAGGTCTCAATTCCAAACCAGCCACAGGCCACCAGGGCTCTCAGCATGGCTGGCAAATGAGCACCCCTGACCCCAAACGAGGCCCTGCAAAGTACAGGGAATGAAATGCCATACTTGGTGCCTGGATGGCCTGTCAAAACCAGTGGAAAAAGCAGAACCAGATTGCCTGCAAATACAGTGAGAATTCCCTGCCACCAGGCCATGCCTGTCTCCACAAGGCTGCCTGCAAGATTATATGCAGGGACCCCCACCACCAGACCAATCCAGAGGCTGGCCATTTCCCATCCTGTGAATGACCTTTCTTGCTCTGATGGTGGCCTCAGGTCCTCATTGATGAGTTTCTCATCTGGGTTCTCTGGAAACACACAGCCCACAACCGCTCCTGAAGCACAGGAATTTTTGCTGCTTGATCTGTAATTCTTGTGAAACAGAAGACGATTATTCTCATCTGGGGACACAAAACCCACAAGGGCCCCTCCTGCAGTGCAGACTGGTTGAAGTTATGCTCAGTTCGCCGGTTGATTCCTGGAATATGGTGGTTTCAGTGTTCTCGATGCTGCTCCATCTTGGGGAAATTGATGGGTCTGAAAAGGATGAGGACAGGGAATTTTGCTGGTGCAGAATCGCCTGTCAGTTACAGAGAAATTTTGTGAGTTCATCATCAGCTGAAACCCGTGGTGGCCCATTGCTGGGGTTCAGTGCTTGCCTGTGGTTTTCCAGGCTTTTGGAATTTGGGGCTCAATTATGTGAAGTATTTTGGCTGGCCCATGAATGGTGAAGAGCGGATCTGTTCATCCATATTTCAGGGTTGATCACGTGCCGAGTGTAAGGTGTTGTTTTTTTTTTCCCCATAACCCTCCTCTGCAAATTATTATCGTTCCTTGGGCAGTCAGTTTCTCCCCTGCTTCGGACCTTTGGCTCACATGGATCAGGAATCTTGTTGTTTAGATTCCTAAGGTGAGCAAGAACGGGGAGATACCTTCGGGAAGCGGCTACGAGCCGAAGCACATTACGACGCTTTGCCTTCACCCTCGAGTGTGAGCTTGGGCGTCCTATCCCATCTACCAGCAAACTTTGCTTTTAACGTTTTATTTAACAAGTTCTCCTTATTTCCGTTTTATTTAACAAGTTCTCCTTATTTCCTGAGGTAAGGGGCAGCCCCCACAAGCAACTTTTACCCTTCTTGATCTACTTGTAGATATTGGAATGAAGAATGCTCGAGGGATAAGGGTAGTCTTGCTGCTAGGGAGGTGCTAGAATAGGGTACTAAAGGTTCTTAGACAGGTTTTCTTACGAGGAATCATTTACTTAGTTATCATTGGATCTCACTAATACAACCCCCTATGGCTTTTTGAGATATCCTTTTCTTCCATTGTTCCTAGAGATTTTTGGTAATTAGCTCCCATGATACACATAGTTTACATTTGAAATCTGAGCTTTTTCCTCCTGGATGGGCAAGAGGGTGCAATGTGAATTTGCTAAGCATGATTCCACTGTGTTTGCATGGGTGGACAATTTACCAGGATAGAACTTTGATTCGCCTAGTTGGCTAGACAACATGCATATCTTGTGTGAATTACAACACTATAGGGGGAGTTTTCTCTTCTAGGCAAGCATTTGTGTGACAACACTTTGGATAAAGTGATGCTTTGGTGTAACATGCTATGGTCTCAATGCCCTTGCAAGGTAGTCATGAGTCTCATGTGTGCTTGTGGATAAGCTCTCCTCTTTCCAGGGGGATTGGCTGCATCTATCTGTATTTGTCGAGTACCACCCATACATGGCCATCCTACAGCCACCCAAAAAAGAACCATAGTGATCTTGAATAAAAATCCTATAATGATCCCATAAAAATACCACAGGATCTAGCATTGAACAAAGTGATTTCATATTCAGTCAAAATTTCAGCTAATTGATTGAAGTGGGTAACTCTAGTAGACCTATAGGTCATGGAACAAATGGGGTAGGTTTTGTCTATACATAAACCCCGTGATTAGCTAAACCAAAGGAGCAGGGAATGATCAAGGATTGAAGGGCAAAGTGGGAACAACTTTTGATGTTAGTCCAATATGTTCATAATAGACTTTACCACTATTTACTTCTATCAACTCACTTATCTTACTTAGCTAACTTCTCAATTAGACCAGATGCCATAAGTAAATTTAAAGATGGTAAGTCCAGCCTTCTTACATTGACAACCCTATAGTCTATAAGGGGGATGGATGGTGACTTTAGCTGTTGCAAAGGGATGTTTTGCAGGGGCCCACGTCAGGACTCACTGCATGGCAGACCTTAAGACCAGGTCAGGACCTTAGCAACCAATAACCTCACTGCATACAGCACCATTAGCTTGTAAACACCCAGGGATTACAAGTAAAATACCAACCAATAAGGAATCCAAATCGTAAAACGCTCCCGTTGACGTGGCTCTCCGGGGGAAGTAGATTGACTCTGCTTCGGGCGCTACATATTTGATATTTATGTAGCGCTAAAACAAGGCATTAATGTTGTAGCCCATAGAATACCAGTACTCTCCATTTGGATCATCTGTATACAGATCATAGATGCTCAACTTGCATCTCTTACGAACATAGTAGTCCACAATAATGATAGCTCCAATGGGACCCAACAGTGCAGAGGATTCCAGTTTCTCAAAGCTTCTCCTGACAGGGGAGAAACTGTGTAACTATCAGAGGATTCCAGAAATCTCCAAGGTTGGAACATGATGCCTAGTACAGATGTCACTACTAAAGCCTTTCTGAATGTAAAGAATGAAGCATTCAAGTTCACCAATGCATTTGCAGGAGCCACTAGATTGGCTGGAATATTGGTTGTCAAGGTTGCCACTGTGATGCCTATAATTGAAACACAAATAGGCAAAAACCCATCGATCATTCCTAAAAGTTGAACTGGATTAGATATGGTTTCACCAAAAATAACTTTGGTCGAAGCAGTAACCGCCAGAACCAGAAATGAAAAGGCACCCATCAATAGTGGTAGGGTGAGCTGCCCAAGAACTTGATCTGCCTGGGTTCTGCAGTACCTTGTGAAATCTGAAAGGCAGAAAACAGATGCCATATCAAATCATATTTTAATCGCAAAAGAAAGTAGTTAAACGAGATAAAATCTACCGTGCAGTAACTATTACAGCAAACTAGTGATCAGGTACAGTTATAAAGTTAATTTTGTATTGATAAAGACAATAAGAAACACAATAAATTCCATTTGAATGAAATTTGAGAGGAGAGGATATAGTATATACTGATTCCATGCTGTGTTCCTGCATGGCCTATAAGAACCAGGGGAAGCAGCAGCAGCAGATTTCATCCAACAACTGTGAGGATTCCTTGCCACCAGGACATGCCCTTTATCACCAGGCTCCCTGCTAGATAGTATGCAGGCAAACCCACAACCAGGGCAATCCAGAAATTGGCAAGTTCCCATGCTGTGAAGGACTTCTCCTGCTCTGTTGTGGGTCCTAGGTCTTCATTTACCAGAGGAATAGCTGATAACTCTGTAATCAGAAATGACGTGTTTGCACCAGGATCTTCACAGTCCACCATTGTTTTTTTGGTATGTTTCGGAGGTACCATGGTGATTTGTGGGTATTGTTTACTTTTGGAATCCAAGGCAGAACAGGGTTTGAGGAATCTCAGGGAACGCCGGCAGCATGCCACGCAACTGACGCAAGGCTCATCACCGCCACAAAAATCAGTGGCTCAAATTTCAATGAAAGTTATTCCTTGGTAGTTGCTACGCAGGAGCTCAAAAATGTGTCAGGAGAAGCTTTGAGAGGGAATTGAGAAATAAAAACTTGCTTACATGTGAGAAACCTTTAAATGTTTTAAGACAAGGCAGCGTTTGTAGTCCAACGGTTAGGATAATTGCCTTCCAAGCAATAGACCCGGGTTCGACTCCCGGCAGACGCAAGTATTGTTCTTGTTTTAAAAGGATAATTTTCTCTATGAAAATTCTTAGTTATATGATTTTTCTTTTTTGGTGGATCTTGGGAAATTGTTGTGTAGCAAAGCTTTTTAACAAGTTCATTATGTCATTCTCTATGAAAATTCCTAGTTATATGAGTCTTCTTTTTGGTGGATCCTTGGAAATTGTGATGTAGCAATTTTTTTAACAAGTTCATTATGTCATCTTGTGTGTGTATGCCCATTTACCTCTATAAAGAGCTAGATCTTTATTTATTTGCAATTTTTAATATCATTTTCAATTATTTTTCTCATTTCTTGTTTAATTTTACTTTACATAACTCTCATGAACTTGTGATCTAGCAACCTTTTTTGATGGGCTCATTATGTGATTTTTTTTACGCATGTCCAAACCATCTAAGACTTTATTCTTGTAGCTTCTCTAAGTTTTCTTTTTCCCATTTACCTCTATGAACAACTAGATCTTTAATTCTTTATAATTTTTTAAGAACATTTTCAATTGTTTTTTCTCATGTCTCTCTTGGTCTCTTTTTGTAGCTCTTATGGAATTGTGATGTAGTAACCTTTTTTTGATAGGACCCTTATGTGATCTTTTTTGCACATGCCCAAATCATCAAATACTCCATTCTTATAACTTATTTAAAGTAGAAGCCACTACAAGCCTTCCTCTAATATATGTACTATGCAATTTATGTGATCGTCTTTGCACATGTCTAAAATATCTAAGACTTCATTCCTATAGCTCATCTAAGTTTTCTTTCCACATTTACCTCTTTAAAGAGTTAAATTCTTTATTCATTTGTAATATTTTTATATCATTTTTAATTATTTTTTTCTCACCACTTTTTTATTCGTCCTTTTTGTTGCGATGTAGCAACCTTTTTTCATTGGATCCTTAGATGATCTTCTTTGCATAATGTCCAAATCATCTAATACTCCATTTCTATAGCTTATTTGAAATAAAAGCCATTACAAGCCTTCATCTAATATCTACACTATCCAATTTATCTTCTTTATGTAAACTCCAACATCCATAATATTCATCTAAACATTTGCATTTCTGCCACACTAATTTGTCATTCATGCCTCTTTTATACAAACCAACATTTAACACCATATAAGATAGTAGAGCCAATTAATGTCTTGTAACATTTTCATGTGATTCTTTTTATCATGTAAAAAATCACTAGCCTATCTCTATTTTGACCATCCTCCCTCAATCTTATTTCTTGTATCTTTATCAGTTTCATCATTTGATTAAAGCATTGAAACTGCATAGCAAAATTGTTTGTTGTGAAAAATTGTTTGGTACTTCAAAAATTAATTTTCATCATGATAAGAGAAATTAATTTTTTAATGGATTTGATATTTTTACAGTGAATCTAATTTTTTTCAATAGATCTAGTTTTTCTCACTTTGATTTTTTCCCAACAAATCTAATTTCTTTAGAATTCCCCAATGGGGGATTCTATATTACTTCCATATTCTTTAACCAATATTGAAATTTTTGCTTCCTTTATCGATGTAGAAATTTCTATTGATTCTTAATGAGTCATCATTCATGGATTGCGTCAATGGGATCCTATTAATGTAATCCCATCAATGTAGGATTTGAAGCAGTGTCTTCTACTACCTATATAAATGCATGCACTAGCATCATTTATTGCATCCATCCATTAGTAGATAGCCGAACTTTTGCATTTTCATTTCTCTAGAGTTAGAATATTTTCTAAGTGCCCATAGTAGGAGTGAGAAGTGTACAGATCTTTATTTGAGCACTAATGTATTTGAGCACCTTGGTATGATTGACAATAAAGATGAGCTTTTTTCATAAACCTTGCAGCACTTGGACTTAGCTTAATGTTTACTTAATGCATTTATTTTGCATGTGATTTACTTTAATGCATTTAATTAATTAATTAAATTTTCATAATTAATACACATAAGTACGACCATCTCGAGCATATGCTTAATGCTTGGTAATCCTAATAATGCTTAACACTTGTAAACCTAGTAGCGTTATAACATGTTTGGGATGTGTACGACAAATGGGAATGGATGCTTATGTTAGGACTAGTTAACCATTAAATAATTATTAGATTAATTTGACATTTAATTACTTTATTTGGCACTTAGGTAATTTAAACAATAAACATAAAATGATAAAAATCATATGCCTCAGTTACACTTAACCATATACTTACACTTCACAAGTGAAACTGAGAAGACACGATCATGTCCGTTAGATTCACTACCTAGACCCAATGCACTTAGAGAGCTAAAGTCTACGAAATTTGATTAGATTACTTAGTAAACATTAGTGATTCATATGGTTGGGCATAGGGATTTCTTGTTGCTCATCATTGGTGCCATTGCCAAGGACTTTAGTTAGCTACGTGCACTATCTAGGAGTTAGCAAAATTATTTAATGACATTGTAACAAACCTAAAAGATAACATCATTAAGAAAAGTAATAATACTAAGAAGAGCACACTATTTTTCTTCCAATCTAATATGGCTTCTTCTCATAGGGGAGATTCTTCATTGCTATATGAAGGCAAATCCAATCAACAAAGGCATGAAGGGTCAAAGTCATTAGTGCCCCAACAATGCAAAGTGATACATACTGATCTTAATGAGTATGTGCTAGACTTCACCTTCATCTCACATTAGGATGAATAGCTACAGTGGAAGGACATGGAGGGCAACATTGTGTTGCCACCCAATCGATTAGTTTCTACAATGCTGCTCCAAACTCTCATAAAATTGGACATCTAGGGGATCAATGTTAAATACATTGTGCAGAACCATGATTATCATCCCACTAAGGCACAACGAAAAAAAGATCAGCAACCGAAGATGCAATACAGGGTATTAAAGGAGAAATGGTTCACAAACCCCTTGTTCTTGTTGGGCTAGAAAAATGTGAAGATCCCTTCTTTGGGGGTTCTCAAAACACTGACTCTCTCCTCCCTTCTTCTTTGATAAAGTAGGCCCTAACCAGAATTTATAGTCCACTATAAAAAATCCTAGCTTAGGCAAGAATGGGTCCCATGACCATGAGGGTTTCAAAGGAAGGAGTTAAGGTAGGAACCGGAACAAGCACTAAGACAGAGCTAGACATGGTGAATGCGTCTGTGACCTAAGGAGAGGGAGTAGCAAGCACCATGCTAATGTTGGCTCTCCTCCCTCTTCACCTTGACATCCTCATCTTCTTTCTTCTATAGCTCCGACCAAAGTTGTAAGGGACATGACAGTTATGGAGGTGATTGATGAGATAGAGATGATCGTAGAGCCCACTAAAATAGTAGAGACTAGGGGTGTGCACAATCAAGGAAGGCCCACCATCATAAATGGAGTAGCAAAGGACATCATAGACATCATGACTGTCATAGGGGCTATAACTATGATGAGCCTTTGCTTATGACAAGAAACATGTTGAACATTACAGAGGCTGTGAGGATTCTAATGAGGCATGTGAAAGATAGTAGAATCAAATGATTGGATATAAATAATATCCCCAAATTTGAAGAAGGATACAACTCAGATCCACAAAATCATCTTCAAGCCTTTCACGATGCCTATGCCTTGTAGAACATTCAAAATGAATGACAAAAACTAAAGTTGTTCCCAAGGACACTCATTAAGAAAGTTGAAAGCTAGTACCAATCTTTGGAATCAATATCAATTACAAAATGGAGTATGATGCTTGAACTCTTTAATGACAAGTATCAAATGTATTCTTGAGTGTCTAATCTAAGTAAGTAGATCCAAGGGTGGAGATAAGGAACACAAGAATCCTTGGATGCGATCATGGGTAGATATTACTCTCTGCTACATAGGTGCCTAGGCCATGGCTTTTATCAAAGGAAGCAGCTTCACCATATCATAGATGGGCTTCAAAAAGAAATAAGGAGAAATCTTGGGGTCTATGCCCAAGGAAGACTTTTAGAACTAAGGATTCATCAGATCTAAAGGCTGATTAAGCAAGTGGCCAAAGAAGAAGGCAAGTTGAGAAAGAGGGAAAGTATGAAGGAATACAAGTGAGAGCTTTCCATCTAAAAAAGGAAAGTCTAGTTTTATGACAATGAGAAGGAGGCACCACTTGATGAAGTGGTGCAACATAAAAACTTGTCGATCCAAAAATTTGTTTATGAGATATTAGCTAAGGTAGATAAAATGTGAGATTCTTTAGATGAGAAATTTCAAATTATTCTTAGAATTGTTAAAGAGTCAAAAGAGCAAGGTAGTGGTCATGATTAAAGAAGGATGAAAGAAGCTAAACATGTCCATCAAAGGGGTACAGGCAAAGTTGCTGCCATTTAAGAGGTTGTAGAATCTGAGATAGATGTTGATGGTGGATGTGACATCTACTAATATGAACATCCTAAGATATGTTGTCCTATTGTGTCATATTTACAATATTATAAGGTGTACGTGTTGAATCCTAGATTGGCAAGAAGGCAAGCACCCAAGAGGTTGCCTTATCCTCAAGGCAACTACAAGCAGTTCCACCAACAGCAAGTCTACTATCCGAGTGGAGCTCCACCCCAACCTCATGAGCAATAACAGTAGTGGTAGCACCCATAGTTGTAGGGGATGCCACCATCAAGGCAACAATACCTTTACTAGTAGCCATATCCATATGGGTACTATGTTCAACAACCAGTTTCTCCACATGAATCTTCCAGTCACACATTTTTTCAACATCACTACTTACCTTTTAAGTACTACAAAGCTCAATCTCCAAGAGAGAACTCCCCATTTTCATTCTACCCTCCTCATCCTTTTTCACATGTGCCTCTACCCTTAACTTAATTACCACCAACTCCATCCATGCAGGGTAAAATTTTTGCCCAACCACAGCAAAGAAAGACTACAAGGGCTGTTAACTTACAGTTGGCTCCCCAGCTGTGTGGTTTAGAAAATAAACCTCAAAAATACCTTTTTTCCAAACCAATAGTCCTTCTAAGCCTTATAAACACCTACAACTAATGACCCTACTTCTTCCTCATTCTCTAATACATTGTTTGAGAGCCTTTGAAACCAAATTCCTCCCAAAGTACATACTATCATGTTGCTCCATGTAGTCACCAATTAGATCAAGGTTGATCATCTTCCCAGGAAAAGATCTGATGCTAGAAGTCCCTTAATTTACTTACAAATTGCTAGGAATGAGCCTTGTAAGGCTCTTATGGACTTAGGTTCTAGTGTGAATTTGATCTCCCATAAAATGTACAAAGCCTGAAACCTACTTCCTCTCAAGAAGAGCGACATTCATCTTGAGTTGGAAAATTAAACCATCACCATTCCCTTGGGATTGGTGGAGGACATTGTGACCACCATTTATGGGTGATCCTATTTTGCTGACTTCCTAGTGGTTTGTATAGACAACTAAAAAGGGGACATCCCAATCATCATGGGAAGGACTTGGTTGAGTACAGTAGATGCATGGTTGGGAATTAGAGATCTCTCCTTGGAAATTTTTAAGGAAAATGATCTTGAAATATTGAGAGGAAGCACGTTCAACTATGACATAGGGTGTAACTATGTGCAAAAATTGTGAATTGTGAAAAAAACATCAATCACAACATGCAGATAATGTGCTGATGTGACAAAAATTCAAAGGTACCTATACACAGTAGTCACAAAATAGGAGGACACCAGTGGTTGATATCTAATCCTGATAGTAGCTCAACTCTATGCATGGAACAAACTAAGAGCCTTACAAGTGCCTACATTAAGGGCATGGATGAGATGGAGCAAATCCATTGCCAACTCTCTGATGAACCTAATGAAACCAATTTGGGAGAGTTGAAGATCCTTGAAAGTTTTAAGCATGAGCCCCTTGAGTTGAAAAATTTGTGATGAACTACATTTATGTTGGGCTCAATGTCGAGTACGTGACATTGGAGCCATGAAGTCAAGGTCTTGATGTGATGTTGTGTAAGTGATGTCAAAGCATTTACCCTAGGTTTATAAATACCACATCTAGGCTCCTATTTTGAAGTCAATTTTTTAGTCAGTTTTTGTTCTTTCTTAGTTAAGGTAGCAAAGCTCTTGCTGTTTCTCTTCCTTAGAGTTAGAATATTTTCTGAGTGCATGTAGAAGGAGTCTAAGTGTGTAGGGTTCTTTATTTGAGCATTGATGTACCTAAGCATAGCAGAGTGACAAGAATAAAATGAACTCTTTTGAAAATCCTTGCAGCATTGAGAATAGCATAATATTTTGTTTATTACATTTTACTTTCATGCTCTTTATTTTAATGAATTTGAATTAAGTAATTTATTTCCAGCAGCTAATGAACATGAGCACAACCACTTCAAGCATTTATATAGCACTCGGTAACCCAGCAACGCTTAACATTTGGTAGCCCAACAATGCTATATGTGTTCAAGAAAATGGAATGGTTACTTGTGTTAGGCTAGATAGGCAGTAAATGAATTAGATTTTAAATTGCTTCACCATTCATTCTTTTTGTAGGCGATCAAACTCATAAAATATAAAATAAGAAAAATCATATACCTCAATTACACTTAAACCATATCCTTGAACCTCACAAGTGTAATTGAAAAGACAAAGGGTGTTCTCAACACCCATTTCACTTCCTAGAAGAGCTAGTAAATTAGATAACTATAGGTCCATGGAACTCAACCGAATCATGTGTAACACCTTAGTGATTCGTATGGATAGGTGTAGGGGTACCTCACCACTAATCATTGGGATTGTTACTAGGGATCTTTTTGTTGTTTTGTGTGCTATTTAGAACTTAGAAAAAGCATTTAAATCATTGAAACAAACCTTAGATTCATATCTTATTTCACAATTAGTACAATAAATTCTCAAAGCACACTATGAATTTTATTTAGTAACTGAAAATGTCTTCTTCTCATAGGAGAAATTCTTCCCCCAAGGCTAATAGAGTTAATCCACCAAAGCCTTAACAATATTGAATTATATATATTCATCCTAATGAGTATGTGCCAAACCTCACCTTCATCCTACACCAGGATGAACAATTATGGTGGTGTGACATGAAGGGCAACATTATGTTGCCATCCAATTATGCTACTCCTACAATGCTTTATCAAATGCTTGCATAATGTGGTCTTCAAGACCACCATGGGAAGTATATTGTAGAAGATGTTGATGCTAGGGATTACCTTCCCACTAAAGCACAATGTCTACAAGATCGACAACTAGAATAGTGCTGTGAATTTTCAAAGGGAAAAGGACTTAACGATTCTCCATTCCTGTTGTACCAACAAGCTAGTGGGAAACCCTTCTTTGACTTCGATGATGGAGGTCACAATCAAAATCTGCACTCCACAGTTTACAATCTTGATTCTAGTAACAAGGGATCTAATTTTTAGCCTTATTACCCTTCTTCAGATTATTATCAAGTTCATTTCCCACATGAAAGAAGGGACACCACCTCTTATTCTTATCCTCCTCCTATCCTTGCACACACTCCTCCTCCAATTGCATAGCTACTGCTTACTCTACTAATGCAGGTTGAACTACTTGCTCAACCACAACAACACAATGCTATGAGGGCTATTAATTTGCAACTCACTCATCAATCGGAGGAGTTGAATGCATGATCAAAGAAAAGACCTTTCTTTCGACCCTGTAGTCCACCTAAGCCTTCACCTATACCCGGGGTTGACAACCTTGCTCCTACCTCTTCAAACCAAACTCTACCAAGAATTCATACCGTAACACTTACTCACACTATGTTTGATTGGATCTATGCAACAAACCTTCCCAGGAAATTAGTTGATCCCAGAAGTCCTTTAATTTACTTATAGATTTTTGGGAATGAACCATGCAAGGCTCTTCTCGATTTAGGTTCTGGTGTTAATTTGATTTCTCATGAGATGTACACTACCTAGAACTTGCCTCCTCTCAAGAAGAGCAACGTAAAATTAGAATTGGTAGACCATTCCATCACTATTCCATTGGAACTGGTAGAAGACATTGTGACCATTGTCTATGGGTGGTCTTATCCTACTTATTTCCTTGTAATCAAAGTGAAAAACTACAAAGGGGATTTTCCAATCATCATGGAAAGAGCATGGCTAAGCACCATTAATGCAAGAATGGGCATTAGAGATCTTTCCCTGAAGATATCTAAATAAAATGCATTTGGAAAGATTGGGAAGAAGAGAGTTCCATGCATCATGTACAAAAATACAGGGTGTAATTATGTGTAGAAACTTTGGCCATAAAGTAAGCATCCATTTTTGCATGTAAGTAGTGTGTACTAAAAGTAGAAATTCAAAGGTGTTTGTATGCTGTAGCCATAAAATAGGAGGACACCTAGTGACTGACCATTGATTTAGAAAGCATCACACTTTGCATGGAACCAAAGAAGAGCCTGACATATGCATATGTCATTGGCATGGATGAACCAGAGCAAGTTCATCACCAACTCTCTGATGACATAAATGATGACACTCATTAGGAAGAGTTGGAAATTCTTGAAAAATTCAAACAAGAGCCCCTTGAGCTAAAAACGTTACCAGCTAGAATGGAATATGTATTTTTGAAAAATGGAAAGCTAGTTATAATCAATGCAAAATTTGCTCCAAAACAGAAAAAGATGCTATTGAAAGTAGTTGAAAGATGTTCAGTAACTTTTGCTTGGTCATATACTAAACTCACAGGGATTGATCCTAGGATATGCCAATATCACATCTACATCAACCTAGTCATAAAGCCAAAATGATAGCCATAGAGGCAATTGAACCCCAAATTGAAGCAAATTGTCAATTATCAAATCGAGCAACTCCTCAAGGTGGGGTTCATCTGTCCCATTGCGAATAGCGAGTGGGTTAGCCTACTTGTAATTATTCCAAAGAAATGTGGAAAGTGGTGGGTCTGCATCAATTTTAGGCTTCTGAACATGACAACATTCAGGGATCACTTTCTATTGCCATCTATTGACCAAGTGCTTGACATAATATCTGGGCATTTCTACTACAATTTTCTAGATGGTTATAGTGGCTATAACCAAGTCCAAATTGCACTAGAGGACCAAGCAAAAATAACATTCATGAGTCCCTAGGGAACTTTTGCATGTCATAAGATTTTGTCTTATCTATGCAATGCTCCTACCACATTCCAATTCCTGGTCCTAAGCATTTTTCAATAGTAGATTGGTAGTGGGATGGAAGTCTTCATGGATGACTTCTCCACCTATGGAGCTACATTTGAGCAAACCTTGGACTACCTTGAGCAAGTGTTGAAGTGGTGTGTTGAAACCAACTTGCAACTCAATTGGCAAAAGAGTCACCTCATGGTCTAAGAGGGCATTGTACTAGAGCATAGAATCTTGCAAGTAGGAATTGAGGTGGACCCTAAAAAAATAAGGGTCATCCAAAGAATAACCCATCAACCAGAAATAGTTAAAGATGTTTAGTCATTCCTTGGACATACTGGCTACTACTGGTGATTCATAGAGAATTTTTCTAAGATTGCAAAACTGTTGGTTGAGCTAACAAAGAAATATGCTTCCTTCATCTAGACTAAAAAATGTGAGAAAGCTTCTCAGGACCTAAAAGAGAAGCTTGTAGAAAATCCAATCCTACAAGCACTCAATTGGTCCAAGCCATTCCATATCATGATGGATGCATCAAATTATGCCTTGGAAACTATGATGATGTAGTTAGATGAAAAGAAACATCTATACTACATCCACTGCGCTAATCGAAACATTATGGGTGCACAATTGAACTACACCACTAAAAAAAAGAATTGATAATAGCGGTGTTTACTCTAGAAAATTTCAGGCATTACATGCTTGGATATAAGGTGTTTGTGCACACTGATCATAGTGCCATTCACTTCCTAATGAACAAGCCAACGGTGAGCCCCCATGTCATATGATGGTTGGTAATATTGTAGGAATTTGATCTCACGATGGTAGATCGAAAGGGAAATGAGAATGTGGTTGTTGATCACTTCTCTCGATTGCAATGGAATGACAAAGAGGAAGAAAGCTCACTCTTTGACATGTTTCCTAATGAACTCCTCTTTGTTGGAGTTATAACTAAACAAATGCCTAATGAGCAAAAATGGTATGATAACATTCTTACTTATATTCTCACTCAGGAGATGCCACAAGGGTTGGATCACTAGAAGAAATAATAGTTTCTTCACTAGGTAAATGACTTCATGGAAATCAATGGACACCTCTACAAGGTGTGCGCTGATGGCCTAGTTTGTTGGTGTGTTCCTGATGCTGATCAATTGCATGTTATCTAAGATGCTCATAAAGGTCCTTGTGGAGGACACTATGTTAGGAGATGCATGGTAATTAAAATCCTGATGGCAGGGTACTATTGGCCAACACTCTTTAGGGATGTTCAACATTACATTCCCTTATGTGAATCATGCCAATGAAATGGTGGAATGGCTACTTGAATGGAGGGACCTCAATAATGGATTCAACCACTAGAACCATTCAACATCTGGGGCATTGACTTCATGGATCCCATCATGCCCATGTCAAATGGAAAGGCATACATCATAGTTGCTATTGACTATTATATGAAATGGGTAGAAGTAGCAGCCATCATCGATTGTACATCTTTTATTGCTACTCAGTTTGTACAACAAAATGTTGTAAATAGGTTTGGTGTGCCATGTGCATTAATTTCTAACAATGGAACTCATTTTACAAGTACTACTTTTCGAAAGCTCATGAAATGCTTAGGGGTTGAACATAAACTCACAACACCTTACCATCCCCAAGCTAATGGTCAAGCTAAGGTTACCAATAGGGAAATCACAAGGATACTAACAAGAATTGTTAGCAAGTATAGGAAGGACCAAAGCATAAAAAAAAATGATGCCCTTTGGGCCTACCACTCAAGTTAGAAACTTCCTATAGGCTACTCTTCTTACGAGCTTGTGTATGAAAAACTACCAACACTTCCTATTCAATCTGAATTCTGTACACTTTCAACAACTTGTGACCTTGACCTTGACTTAAGTCTAGCCCAAAAAGAATGACTGCTGAATCTCAACTTGCTAGATGAAAATTGATTAGTAGCCCTATCATCTAATGAGTTGCACAAGGCCTATAACAAAAAGGGTCATGACCTAAAAATTAGAAAAGTCAAATTTCAACTAGGAGACAAGGTTCTTTACTAGAACCCTACACATGTACCTCAATGAACTAAGTTTCAAACATTGTGAAAAAGTCCTTACATTATTTATAAGACTTTTTCTTCTAGGGCCATGATGACTTATAAACTTGAGAGCCCAAACAAGAAACAACTAGTTAACATCCAACAAATCAAACTTTTCCATGAGCATATGCTAGCTAACATAACAAGCACCTCATCAAGTGGACAACCATGCTTCATATTTTGGATCTCCTCCTTTCAAGTAGGTCATGGGGGAGATGGCCACTCATGCTCACCATACAAAGTGGCTCCTCAAATTTTCAAACTTTTTTGTTTTACAACTTTTTATTTTACATATTCTTTACTTTACATCTTTTTATTTTTATGTTATTAATCTTTTCTAATTTTTATTTTACACCATTGTTAGTACATTTGATATTTCTTGAACATTTTACACTTTCTTTTATATTTTCTTTTATTTGGTATGATTTTCTAACTTTTTGTTAATGATTGCTAGGTACATTGATAATGTGTTACTTGATGGTGGTATGTATTATTTTTATTTGATTATTAGTGTCTGGTTTTTAGCTTTGAACTTCATTACGGATAATTAGAACATGGTTTCTTTTCATGTAACAAATAGTGAGTCCACAGCATCCACCCATCCACAAACTCTATGGTTTTCCTTATTTTGGAGATGTGCAGTCCCTTTTTCATTAATAAAACTTTAATAAATTTGTAACTTTGGAAGTTTTTGAAATTGGGAAGGATTCAAAGGTTTGAACAAGGTGTGGCTTCAAGGGGATTTGGTATTTTTTTTTTTTGCATTTCTGTTTGCTTGGGTGCATGTGTGTTTTCATGAATTTCTTATCATTTCATGTCATACGATAAAAGGAAGTTGAATAAGTCCTTGCATGGTGTGGTTCTCATCAGAAAAAAAATGATGAGAATTCAAAGCACATCCCTTGGGCAAAATAAATGCATACATCCTCACATGGTATGGTTCTCATCAAGAAAAGAGAAAAAGGAAAGAAAAGAAAAGATGAGAATTCAAAGCACATCCCTTGGACAAAATAAATGCATGTGTCTTTACATGGTGTGGTTTCTATTTCAAAAGAAAAAAATATAATAATGGAAATTCAAAGCACACCCCTTAGATAGAATAAATAGGCTACAAGCACTGGTTATGGGACTGGTTCCCTATAACTAAGGTCCTTTCTCACTTCCTACTTCTTCTCTAATAAGAAATGGTGGTTGTTTTGTGGGAGCACTCTTGTGTCTCAGGGGATGGATTAGCCTTAGAATGTCGATGCAAAGTCACTAAAAGTGGTTGGTTTTAGTCTAGACTAAGGATGGATTCTATCAAGTCAATTAACCACAAAATCCACAAGGGACTTCATGTAACCATAATTAGGAACTCCATTCCACTCTCTCTCATCCATTTATGCTTTCCATGTCTCACCTCACTATCGATTTCATGTTTTGGTTCAATGTCTTGGTTTGATGTGTCAAAATTCTTAGTTAGTTTCTTCTAGGTTTTTGTACTTAACCTTCCATAACCATTAATCATCCATGGAGCCCACAAACTCTTTGGTTTGAAGTTATGCAAGGGCATAAAAGGCCTGTGCCTACTTTTGGGAGGACCCACTTGCATATATTTTGGTTGGGTTAGTTAAGTTCTTTACCCTTAAACATTATTATAATCAAATTCTTTTTGTTTACCCCATCAATGACATCTAATTGTATACATCTTCACAACAATTTTCAGTGAATTCTTCTTTTCATTATTGTGATTTCTTATACCCTCTTCAAATATTTCCTTGTCTTGAACTTTTTCAAATTTAATTAACTGCTTAATTTAATTAACCCTATCTATCAGCCTTCTCACTAACACTACTCAAGAAACCAATCAACCACAATCACAACCTAGTCAAGTGTAACCACCGATGAGACAAGGCATTTAATAGTTATGTGTTACACATTACATACTGATGAGTGGCGAGGTACCCCTATACTCAACCATATGAATACGAGCATTTTCACGTGTGATCTAATCAAACTCCGCAGATGGACTAGTTGTGGCACCTAGATCATTAACCTTAGGTCACAGTTCACTATCTTCCCACCTAGACTAGTATTAGCTTTGTCATGTATGGTTTAGTCCAGAGTGAGGTGTATGATGTGTTCCTAATCTAATGCTACTTCTAAAGGCAATGGAAGGTAATATTACTAAGCTAGGAGGAAAGGGTAAGAGAATCTAATCTAGCCTAAGTGCAATGAGCATCCATCCTTAATCATCCGTACACATCCTAAACTTTGTGCACGACTGCCACTGGGATCACCAAGTGCAGATCCTAGGTACACTACTGGGTTACCAAGTAGTCACACTTAAATGCCCATGATTACATTGTACTCATTCCACGTTTAACATGAGTTTAAGGGTGAGAAGAGATTAACTAGGAAAGTAATTAAACATTCAACAGTAATTAAATCCTATTTAGCTTAGTCTACATGCTGCAAGGTTTATCAGAAAGTTCATCTTTATTACCGCACACAAATGTGTGCTCAGGTATAATTCGCTCGAATAGAGATTTGTTTACTTTGAGATTCCTACTACGGGCACATGGAAATTATTCTATCTCTGGAATGGAAAAATGGCAAGAGTTTAGCTAAGGTCTAAATCTAGATGATGAAACAAGGGAGAGTTGCCTCTTATTTATAGAACTGGCGGTGGGCTGCGATATCGCGTACGCGATATCGTGGCCCATACGATATTGCATCCCATCATATCCCCATGACTAAATAAAAATTCATCCTTGAGTTCCTTACAAAATATTGGGAAGGTATGGGATTATTGACTCAAATGGAACTAATGGTGAATGGGACGACATGTGAACGGACCATCATTACAAGACAAGACACAACTGGTGTTCACGACAACAAGAGTGAACACTTTATACATTTGACATCAGACCTTATTTGGTAGCTGATAGAGAAGAGAGAAGAGAGAAGAAGTCTACTGCTACCAATGCCAAGATTGCGCCTTTCGTTGTCTATCCATAAGCGCACCATTGAGCTTGCTCCTTGCATAGCTGCTTCAGCACCGATTCCTTCCAAGTGTTCCCTCCAGATCCAATCTGTTGACGTATGATTGCCATCTATACACACAACATAGTCTTTATATTAGCAAGGGTAAACAAATCACAATGCAATTGATACCTTGCTTCGATGTAAGGTCCATTGGCTAAGTTGTGATATGGCTGATACGGATCTAGAGATATAATATTGGTGATTACCGAAGGTGTAGGGGTTAGGAGAAAATCAAAAAAATTGGACCAAGACCCCCATGACTGAGAGAAAACCTCTGGTAGCCATAGAATGGAAAAAAGATAAGGAATAAGAAAGACAAACAAAAAGAGACAACGGCCACACCGATAAAATGGATGTCAAAGATGGAGATGAACAAATAAATGTTGATTGCAAAAATGTTTAAAGGAAAGAAATTAACGGATGCACCAAATAGGAATGTTAGTGGGTCCTCCCCAAAGCAGGCTCATGCCCTTAATGCCCTGACAAACCCACATTCAAAGAGTCAATAGGCTCTAGGAATGTCATTTGGAACAAGAGTTAATGTCTTAACCACAAGAATTTACCACAAAGAAACAATGCATCAACCAAAATATGAACTACTGATACAACCAGCAATGAGGTGAAAAATAGAGAAGAATGATGGGAAAGAAGAGAATGGAATGGAATCCCAAGAACAAGGTGGTGTACAGCCCCTTGTGTATTTCATGGTTAATGTGACTTAGGAAATCTCATTCCAAATCCAGCCTCGAACAAACCACCTCCAGTGACTTCGCATTAACATATTCGGCCAATCATCCACTTGAAGTAACAAGAATGTCTTCACCAAAGAGTCACCACCATTCCAACGAAATGAAGGAGGAGAGAGTCACCACCATTTCAACGAAATGAAGGAGGAGAGAATAGGAAGCAAGAAGGGGCTTAGTTAGAGGGAACATGTTTATTTTAGTTCCATAACCAATGCTTGTAGCCTAGATGATTGTTTCATCTAAGGGGTGTGCTTTGAATCCTTACTATTTTTTTTCTTTTCTTCTTCTTCTTCTTTTTCTTTTTCTTTTTTTTGTGTTTTATGTATTTATATGTGAGAACCACACCATGCAAAGACTTTGTTATTTTTATTAGCTCGGCTTCCCGATAATGGAGCAGTGTTAGAATGGGATGGAAAACTCAAGAAGAAAAAATCCAAGCACCCAAGAGAATGGCTAGCACAAGTGCATCAAATCCCCTTGAAGTCACACCCTTTTCAGTCCTTGAGTCCTTCTTTAGTTTGAGAAATATCCAGTCACTAATTCGTTGATAGTTCTTATTATTGAGAAAGGAACTGTACAGTTCCAAGCCAAGAGAGACCGTAGAATTTTATGGTTGTATGGATGAAGTGGACTCATTGCCTACTATATCAAAAGAACCATATCTTAGTATCAACATCATAACTTAAAGGTAAAAACCAAACATTAGCAATCAATGGAATACAGTTCATACCATATGCGGAGCACTTATTAAGTGACAAACTTAACGAAACAAAATAAATAAACACACAAAGAAATGAAAGAGTATAACGATGCTGCAAAACAAAAACTTAAAAGAAAAAAAGATAAAACAATAAATTAAAAGGTGAAAAACTGGAAAACAAAAAGTTGAAAAATTAAAGAATTAGAAAAATATTTATTAATTCTATGTTGTTAGAATGGAGGATACTCCCCATACGAAAATGGTTGAGCATGACTAGAATCAATAAATGGAAGATTAGGATCCTTACGTATTGGAAATATTGGGACCTGGTCATACTGACCCCATTGGGGTTAACACACTTGATTATAGTAACCATAGTGGGGCAAGTTATAAGATGTAGTTTCTGGATAATGAGTTGACCCACTATGATAATTGGGATCATTAGATGGTATGCAAGGATCAAGATGTCACCCTCCATGGCTGTAGTCATTGGGTCGTATGGTTGTTTGAGTGTTAAGTGGTGGCCTTGATGAGGTAACATGAGGCATTGGGTTTGAAGAGGAAGATGCACCACAGTGTTGGGTTTGTGCCGAGTTGGCGGATGTAGTGGTACCTGAACTGTGGTGTCCCTTTTGATGGTCATGTCTAAAGAAGGGATGATTTCGATGTTCTGAAGGACCTCCATTGCTATTGGGAGTAGCAGCACAAGTAATGTTTGTGGGTTTGTGCTGTGGTGGAAAAACTTCAGGAATAGTTGGTGGCGATGTAGAAGGAGGAAAAGGATGAGAATGTTGAACATTAGGAGAAGTGTGAGGTACAAAAGGCAGTGGTTGTGTTGAGGACATGGGATGATAGTATTGAGGAGAATGATAATGTGGCTGTGATGTAGGAGGGGGTGAAGTATGAGAATATTGAGGTTGAGGATAAGTGTGATAAGTGTAAGGCACATGAGGTGGTGATCTTGTTGGAGAGGACATGGGTGGATAGTACTTGGAAGAATGATAACGATGAGGTGAGGTAGAGGATGATGAGCTTGATGGATAAATAGGGTGTTGAATATAATAATAAGCATTTGGCATTGGGACATATGAAGGGTATGGTTTAGCTGGCGGTGGCCTCCCCCATGACTGAGGTTTTTGCCACTGTGGTTGAACCGGATATTTCTGTACGAAATATGGATGTAACTTTCCTCCCCAATGCTCATGTAAATGTGACAAGACTAGGCATTGGCCCTTGGGGTGATCGTACAGAAAGACGTTACATTGATATGTGAAATTGGCAGTTGAGCTCTTATTCTTATGATCTTCTACCCTTTGTTTTGATTGTTGCATGGTGTCCCATCCTATTTCTTGGTTTGGTATAACTCTTCCTCTAATGATGTTGGCATATTCTCCACATCTTTCATGTACCTAGTCCACCATCTTATTGACCTTTGCCTCAAATTCATCTAATGATTGTAGGATGGGCAAAGATGATTCCACCTCCTTGAAGTGAGTGTATTTCTCCTCTTTATGATTATGGACCCTTGTTAAGTTGAGATTTTGGTCTTGTTGAGAACTTTCAACATTCTCCCATTTGGCTAGTTCTCCTTCTTCTTTTGCTACTTGCTTAATAAGCTCTTGTAATTGATGGGTTCGTAGTTCGTATAGTTGACCTTGGGCATACATTCCTAAGGTCTCTCTTGTTTCATTATGTAGCCCATCAATGATATGATTCATTAGCCTTTCTTCGGAGAACTCATGGCCTAGACAATTGTTTAATAGTGTGTAATATCTTTCTAAGGCCATGTCCAAGGGTTCATGTTGTGCTTGTTTCCATTCTTGGATTTGTTTCCTCAAGGCTGACACTCTTGTGTAGGTTTGATATCTTTCATTAAAAGCTTCTACCATTGTTGGCCAATGTCGTATTGAATTTTGTTTTAACAATCTATACCATACTTTTTCTTGGCCAACAAGTGTCATAGGGAAGAGCTTAAGTTTTTGCCAACTGTTATCAATTTTGTTCCATGCATAGGCATCATAGAAGGCTTGTAAATGATGTTGCGGATCTAAATCATAGCCTCCTAGAAACTTGGGAAAGTTGTTTAAATCAAGCTTGGGTAGATGACTCTCTTTACAATGCCTACATGAGATTCTAATAGCATATTGTATTTGCATTAGGTTCCTAATGGCTAGCAGGGGTTCATCGTCATCAGGTAAGTTGTGCGTTCGTGTGTTGGGACAATGTTGCCTTTGTTTATGTTGGCATTCTTAATTTCCTTTGTGAGCTCGATTTTTAGTTCTACACCAATCCCTTGAAAGATAGTCATCCGTATCATCCCTAAGCACTGTAAAACTTGTTATGACTTTTGTAAGCCTTCCAATCATCCCCAAGAAAATTCTTGTTAATTATTGAGAAGGTCCTAGGCCTTTCGGGCCTCCTCGTTCTATGGGATGTCTCATCCTTACTAGAGGTGTCAGAGTTGGATGATGAGAGTCTTTGAGTATCATTGGGGTGTTCATAAACATAAGAAACTCCTGCATAAGGTTGAGTACTCCAATCTTCATTGTCAGCTAATTTGTTGGTTCTCCAATGAATTTCCTCACTAAGTGTGGCATTATCATGGTCTTGTAGGAGGGGCATGATTGTGAAGCTGTGTGTGAATTCATATGTGACTTTTTATAATTAATTCTTCTTAAAAGATATATTGTTAATTCCTATACAACAACCTTATATGATATAACTAATCTAGACAACTAGCACTGTCCCTAGCAATGGTGCCTATGATGAGTGGCAAGGTACCCCTACACTCAACCATATGAATACGAGTGTTTTCACATGCAATCCGGTTGAACTCCGCAGATGGACTAGTTGTGGCACCTAGATCGTTAACCTTAGGTTGTAGTTCACTGTCTTCCCACCTAGACTAGTATTAGCTTTTTCACGTATGGTTTAGTCCAGAGTGAGGTGTATGATGTGTTCCTAATCTAATGCTACTCCTGAGGGCAATGGAAGGTAATATTACTAAGCTAGGAGGAAAGGGTAAGAGAATCTAATCTAGCCTAAGTGTGATGAGCATTCGTCCTTAATCATCTATACACATCTTGAACTTCGTGCACGACTGCCATTGGGATCACCAAACGCAAATCCTAGGTACACTACTGGGTTACCAAGTAGTCACACTTAAATGCTCGTGATTAAATCGTACTCATTCTGCATTTAACATGAGTTTAAGGGTGAGAAGAGATTAACTAGGAAAGAAATTAAACATTCAATAGTAATTAAATCCTATTTAGCTTAGTCCACATGCTACAAGGTTTATCAGAAATTTCATCTTTATTGCCGCATGCAAATGTGTGCTCAGGTACAATTCGCTCGAATAGAGATCCATTCACTTTGAGACTCCTAATGCGGGCACATGGAAATTATTCTATCTCTGGAATGGAAAAATGGCAAGAGTTTAGCTAAGGTCTAAATCTAGATGCCGAAACAAGGGAGAGCCACCTCTTATTTATAGAACTGGCGGCGGGCTGCGATATTGCGTACACAATATCGCATCCCATCACATACTAATTCATGATTTTGTTATAATTGTAGTGGGAAGCATGGAATGAAAGAAAGACTATATTCACCAAGGATGATGCAGCAGGATCACACAATGAGGATCATTCATGATTGTTAGATCTCTTCTCTTTCTCTCTCTCATTCTTCTATTGCCAATAGGTGTTGGATGTCAATATTCTCCAGGGTGTTTAGTCCTCTTCTCATGAACATCCAATTTTGTAAAAATTGTAATTCCATATGCTTGGGCACTCAACGTCTATATGTATGTTTCATCTAAGTCAGTTTGTGTGAGAGTCAATAATCCCATACCTACCCAATATGTTATGTTGTAAAGAACATGTTCCTCCTCTTCTACAGTCGAGGATGAGTTTTTATTTGGTTGAGGGGGTATGATGAACTGCATTTATGTTGGACCTAACTTCGGGTATGTGACATCAAAGCCACAACATTAGAGCCCCAACATCATGTATATGATTTTGGGGTCTTGATGCAATGTTGCATAAGAAGTGATGTTGAAGCAACTACCCTGGGTCTATAAATACCATTCTTAGGCTCCCATTTTAAAGTTAAGTTTTTAGTCAATTTTTGTTCTTTCTTAGTTAGAGTAGCGAAGCTCTTATCATTTCTCTTCCTTAGAGTTAGAACATTTTCTGAGTGCCCACAGAAGGAGTCTAAGTATGTACGATTCTTTATTTGAGCATTGATGTACCTAAGCACAACAATGTAACAGGAATAAAATGAACTTTTATGACAATCCTTATAGCATTGAGAATAGCTTAATATTTTTTTATTAAATTTTACTTTCATGACCTTTATTTTAATGCATTTGAATTAAGAAATTTATTTTCAGTAGTTAATGAACATGAACACGACCACTTTGAGCATTTACATAGTACCTGGTAACCTAGCAACACTTAATGTTTGGTAGCTTAGTAGTGCTATACATGTTCAAGATGTGTTCAAGAAAGTGGAATGGTTACTTGTGTTAGGCTAGATAGGTACTAAATGAATTAGATTTTAAATTACTTTACCTTTCATTCTTGTTGTAGGTGATCAAACTCATAAAATATAAAATAAGAAAAATCATATACCTCAATTACACTTAAACCATACCCTTGAACCTCACAAGTGTAATTGGGAAGACAATGAACATTCTCAATGTCCATTTCACTTCTTAGAAGAACTAGTAAATTAGATAACTATAGGTCCATAGAATTCAACCAAATCATGTGTAACGCCTTAGTGATTCATATGGTTGGGCGTAGGGGTACCTCACCGCTCATCACTTTACTAATCAAAATGGAATATGTTTTTCTAAAAAGTGGTAAGCCAGTTATCATCAATGCCAACCTTCCTCTTGCATAGAAAAATAATTTGTTCGAGGTGGTCAACAAATGACCAATAGCCTTTGCTTAGTTATATCATTAGATAAATGAAATTAATCCAAGGCTATGCTAGCATCGCATCTACATAGGTGCCTCCATCAAGCCAAAGAGGTAGTTGCAGTTGTGGTTAATTCCCAAATTGAAACAAATCGTGAAAAAGGAGATTAAACAACTCCTCAAAGTGGGGTTTATCTATCCCATTGTAGATAGCGAGTGGATTATCCCACTTGTGATAGTGCCAAAGAAAAGTGGCAAAAGGAGAGTCTACATTGATTTCAGGCTATTGAACATGACAACATACATCATTTTCTATTATCATTTGTGGACCTGGTGTTGGACACCATTTCTAGGCATTGCTACTACATCTTTGTGGATGGTTATAGTGGCTATAACCAAATTTAGATTGCACCAAAAGATGAGGACAAAATAACATTCACGAATCCCTAGGGGACTTTCGCATATAGATTATGTCATTTGGCCTATACAATGCCCCTATTGCATTCCAACATCTTGTCCTAACCATCTTCTAATAGCATATTAGTAGCGAGGTGGAAGTCTTCATGTATGACTTTCCCACCTATGGGGCTACATTTGAGCAAGCCTTAGACCATCTTGAGTAAGTGCTGAACAGGTGTGTGGAAACAAACCTAAGACTCAACTAGTAGAAAAGCCACCTGATGATCTAGAAAGGCATTGTGTTATGGCACAAAATTTTAGAAAAAAGGATCAAGGTGGATCCTAAAACAATAAGGGTTATCCAAGGAATTACCAAATAGCTAGAAACTATTAAAGATGTGAGGTCATTCCTTGGATACAGTAGCTACTACTGGTGATTCATTGAGAATTTCTCTAAGATTGCCAATTATTGGTGGAGTTGATAGAGAAGGATGCTTTGTTTGTCTAGACCAAGGAATGCGAATGTGCATTCCAAAAGCTTAAAGTGAAGCTTGTGGAAACTCTAATTCTACGAGCACCTAATTAGTTCAGGTCCTTTCACATCATCATCATGACGAATGATTCCAATTATGCCTTGGGAGTTGTACTCATGTAGTTGGATGATCAATAACATCCTTACTACATCCACTATGCGAGCAAAAGCATCGTGGGTACACAGCTGAATTACATCATAATTAGTAAAATAATTGATGGCAGTGGTGTTCACCTTAGAGAAATTTAGGTACTATGTGCTTGGGTTCAAGGTGTTCATGCACATAAACCATAGTGCAATTCGATTCGTAATGAATAAACTGATGGTGATCCCCCATGTCATACGATGGTTGGTGATCTTGTAGGAATTTGATCTTACAATGATACATTGCAAGGAAACCAAAAACATGGTTTTTAACCACTTATCTCAATTACAATGGGACAATAAAGAGGAGGAGAACCTATTGTCAGATCAATTTCCTAATGAACTCCTCTTTGTTGAGGCTATAATTGAAAAAATATCCAGTTAACCCAATTGGTACAATCACATTCTCACCTATCTTCTCACTCAAGAGATGCAATAAGATTGGGACCATAAGAAGAAACAATAGTTTCTTTACCAAGTGAAACACTTCATGGAAATCAATGGACACCTTTACAAGGTGAGCATTGATGGCTTGTGTACTTGATGTTGATTAACTACACATGCTTCAAGATGCTCATGTGGGCCCTTGTGGGGGCCACTATGCTAGGAGATGTAGGATCACTAAGATCCTCATGGTAGGGTATTATTGACCAACACTTTTCAAGGATACTCATCACTTTGTCTGCTCCGATGAATGCTGCCAACATAATGATGGAATGATCTTTTGTATCGAGGGACCTCAATAGTGGATCCAACCACTGGAGAACTTTAATATTTTGGGCATTAACTTTATGGATCCCATCACATCCATGTTGAATGGAAAGGTGTACATCATAGTCACTATTAACCATTGTAGGAAATGGGTGGAAGCTGCAACCATCACCAACTGCACATCTTCCACGACTACTTGGTTTGTACAACAATATGTTGTAAAAAAGTTTGGAATGCCACATGCACTTATTTTTGATAATGGTACTCATTTCACAGGCACTACCTTTTGGAAGCTCATCCAACGCTTGGGGATTGAACATAAATTAACAACATCCTACCACCCCCAAGCCAACTATCAAGTTGAGGTTACAAATAGGAAGTTCACAAAAATACTAACCCAAACCATTAGTAAATATAGGAGGGATTGAAGCATGAAACTTAAAGATGCCCTTTGGGCCTACTGCTCCAATTTGAAACTTCTTATTGGCTACTCTCCCTAAGAGCTTGTGTATGGAAAGTTACCAACTCTTCCAATTCAAGCAAAGCTCTATGCACTATCAACAACATGTGACCTTGACCTTGACCTAGGTCTAGCATAGAAAGAAAGATTGATGAATCTCAACTTGCAGACAAGAACCGATTGGTAGCCTTGTCATCTAACAAGTTGCACAAGGCATTTAACAAGAAATGTTATGACCTTAGAATAAGAAAAGTAAAATTTCAACTTGGAAATAGGATCCTCTACTAGAATCTCACACACATACTACAAAGAACCAAGTTCCAAACATTGTGGGAAGGCCCTTATATTATTTACAAAACCTTTTGTTCTAGGGACATGTTAATCTACAAACCTAAAAGTCCAAAAAAGAAACTGCTAGTCAACATGTAACAAATAAAAGCTTTCCATGAGCACAAAAGAGCCAGTGACTAGAACACCTCAACAGATGGACATGCATGCTCAATTTTTTAGATCTCCTTATTCCAACTTAGTCATGGGGGAGATAGCCATCCATGCTAATTAATCAAAGTGGCTTCTCAATTTTTCACTTTTATGTTTTACACCATCTTTAGTATACTTTTCTCTTTTTAAAATATTTTAAAATTTCTTCTATATTTTACTTTATTTAGTTTGAGGTTTTCTAATGCTTTTCTAATGTTTTGTTTGGTTTTGTTTTTCTTTGTTGTCGCCAGGACTAAGTGCAACTATAGTTGTTGATTGATGGTGATTTGTACTATAATGTTGTTTGATTGCTAATGCCTGGATTCTATCTTTAAATTTTGGTCTTGATAACTAAGACATGGTTTCAGGTAGTGAGTCCATGTCAGTCACCAATCCACAAAACTCTATGGTGTTCCCTTGTTTTAAAAATATGTGGTTCCTTCTTAAATGAAACTTTTAAAGAACTTGTGATCTTGGTAGTTTCCAAACTTGTGAAGGATTAAATGGATAGAAAAGGGTGTGACTTCAAGGGGATTTGATGCTCTTTGTACTTGCCTATCCCCTTGGGTGCATGAGTGTTTTCATGGATTTCTCACCATTCCATTATCGACCAATAACAACAAGTTAAAATTTTTTACATGATGTGGTTTTTATCCAAAAAAATCCAAAAATCCAAAAAAAAAAAAAAAACAAAACACAACAATGGGAATTCAAAGCACATACCTTAGATGAAATAACAGGCTACAAGCATTGGTTATGGAACTAGAAAGACATGTTAACTATGCCTGAAGGTCTCCTCTCACTAAGGCTTATTTGATGTCTTGCTTCTCTTTTCTTCTCTTGTAGCAATGGTGATCAATCTGTGGAGATATTCTTGTGCCTTGAGGGGGTGGATTGGTCTTGGAGTGTAAATGCAAAGTCACTGAAAGTGGTTGGTTTTAATCTAGAATAAGGATCAATATTATCAGGTCATATTAATCACAAAATCCACAAGCAACTTCATGTGACCACAATACAAGACTCCATTCCACTTCCCACCTCATCCATCTCTGCTTTCCATATCTCACCTCACTACCTCTTATCATGTTTTGTTCGACATCTTAGTTTAATGCATCAAAGTTCTTAGATAGTCTCTTTGATGATTTAGTCATTAACTTACCATAACCATTAGTCATTCATGGGGTCCATAAACTCTTTGGTTTTAGGGCATGCAAGAGAATTAAGGGCATGATTTTGCTATGGGAAGGACTCATTAGCATACCCCTTAGTTCGGTTAGTTAAGTTCATTATCCCTTAGGCATTTGTGCATTCAAGTATTTTGTGCTTCATGTCAATTATGTCTAGTTGTGTGCTCCTTTAGGGCATATCTTAATCATTCTCCCAATCAAATCTCTATTTTTTGAGCATTATCTATCCCTCTTCATGCATTTCATTGTGTTCTTGGCTTCTTGGACTTCATTTGAACTTTAATTTTGTGTGAAATCTCTTTATTTTCCCCTTAATTTTCAAAGTTGAAAATTCTATCTTTTTGCTATGTCGATGGGATCTTGTTAATGCAGTCGACCAAGTTGATAAGTTCTCATCAACAAATGGTAAAATTATTATAAATATAGCATCACACTTAGTGCTTTTTTCATTTTCTCACACATGGAATGGGAGTTTTCACACTTTTTTAGAGCCTAACACCTTTCAAAGATGATATCTTTCACATTGTTTGTCTGATTAATCTCATTTTTCATTCCTACAACTATCACAGGTGAGCTTTACATCATGGAGGCCACAAACCATAGGTTTTTTGGAGAAATGTTTTGAATTCTTTCTAACTGCCATAAGGTTTAGCTAATAAAATAATATTAAAATCATTAATTTAAGAAAGTTAAATATTAAAATAATTAAAATGAAATAATAATAAAATAATATTAAAATGAACTCTGGTAGATATTAAAATGAAATAATAATAAAATAATATTAAAATAATCAAATCTGCCATGGTCAAAACTTAGCTTGTAACTAATTCCAAGAGATAAGGTACTCAAACGTTATAAAGTTACATACCAAACACTAATCCTTCATCATGTTGTAATTATAGATGGCATGAAGACTGAAACACCCACAAGAAGAAGGATCATCTCAACCAAGGAACAAGGACCCTAGGACTAGAAGAGGCCAAAAGAAGAACCCTAGGAGCAGGTAGCAATAACCCATGCAACGGAACCTCTTCAAGAGGAGCCCTAAGTGGACTCTATTCAATAGATTTTCCAAGCTGATATAGAGCAATCCTATTGATGAGGCACTAGGACCAAGCCCAAGCCTTGAGGTCACGTTAACTGATGTTTTCCTTAGGTAAATTTAGCCTAAGGATATCCAACGTTCAGTTCTTGAAGAATTGAACTTTGGTAGCTTCATAAACTTTGCCCTAGAAGATGTCAAAAAAAAACTTCAAAGCTCTCCCATGTGGCCAATCATCATTTCCAATGGGGAGTGACACATGAAATAGACCTATCTCTTATGGAATAAGAGGCACCTAGATGCCACTGTGAAGATCAAGGACATAAGTGTGTCCTACTTGGTGAAGGCCATCTCCAAGGTCCTTTACTTGCCTAAAACTAGCAATAATTTAGCAAAGATCTCTACATAAGCAGAGCCAAAGTTCAAAAAGAAGTGGGTCTAGTGGTGCTATGGTGTGGACCACAAAGAGTATGGCACAATCACTATGGTGGAACGTGTGTACTTCAAGATAGTAGCCTATGACCTGAATCCAACAATGAGGCCCAATAAGGTGATTACCTTCTCCATCCATGTGTAAGCCACTCTTAGCAAGAAATTCTCCATTAACCTCTTACAACTAATCTATCTGTAGATAAAACCACAATTTAAATAAAATAGATGTGGTAGGAAGGCACTCCCCTTCTCATGCCTTATCCAGAAATAATGCAAAAGGGGAGGGATAGCCTGCTACACCAACAGCTCATTGGGACATGCTCCTACTACCTCTTGGGAAAAAATGATAAAGGACAAGGTCCTTGCCATGAACAAGGAAGAGGAGAAGTAGCCACCACCACCCACTCATGAAATAATGTAGGAGGCATCTGTTGCTATGGAGCACGTGCAAAAGCTTTGAGAACAACTCTTACAATGGTAGTAAGCAAGTCCAAGTCGTGACCTATCTATCTATCGACTAGCCTTGAGCCATCAAAACAAGGTAACTTGTACAATAAGCTAGTTGGAGGACATGACATCAACTTTCTCCGCCCAATGAATGTAGGCCCCCACATGCTCAAATCCTTATGCCTAATAGCTGACTATGTCCATTTCAGGATAATAGTTGTTCCTAGAAATCTCTGGAAATGTTGCAATCTTCTTGGTGCACTTGGATGAGCGAGATGAAACAACTATCTTGGTGATGTAGCACGAGGAGAAGGAAACAACAATTGAGGTGATGACAAATAGAGTGGATGAGGTTCTAAATGTTTCTACAACATCTGTGCTAGATAGTGCTACACTCAGAGATGTGCAAACATCCACAAGAATGATCAATGGAAGATTTAGCATAGCCCAACATGAGGAGTTTATGGAATGACAGGTGAAAACTTGAAAACTAATTCTAGAGGCCTTCAACCTTTTGGATGACATCACTACTACCTAGTCAATGGTATTGAAGGCATGGAAAAAGTGCATCATTATTAAGACTCAACTTAAAATAGCCAGAGTTGAGAATAAGTGCTTGGCTAAAGAAGTTGCAGAACATAGATCTCGCCTTATTGAGCCAACATTACTTGGCCAAGCAGTAGCCAAGGATGAAGCTTTTCAGCAGCTTCAATCCAAGCTTCAATAGGCTGAGTACATAAAGGAGTTAGTAATCTTTAACTAGTCCTTAGTTGATGCCATCGTCTACAACATTCAAAAGGACTTGTTGGAGGTTTGTTAGGAGAATGCAAATCTAACTAAGGATAATCATCACCTGCATACTGTCAAGGCCAAAAAAGAGCACTATATTAAAACACACAAAATTTATAGAAAGCCATGAAAATGATGTAGAATAACTTTAGCAGCTTGAGCATTCAAGGTATATCTGAACCAAATGATCAAGACTTTTCCTTTAGCTTAAATTGTGGGAAACATTTGTTTTTCATTTTGCATTTAAAATATACTAATAGTCATGGAATATCAATTGATGAAATGTCTAAGATCATCCATGAGTAAGTATTTCCTTGAATAGCAAAGTTTTTGTGATGCAGAGGAGTGGGAGGCTTCTGTAACCAGGAAACTGATTATGGGAAACATTTGATTTTGTTTTGCATTCATAATATACTAACAGTTATGGAAGATCAGTTAATGGAAGGTCTAAGATCATCTAGAAGTAAGTCCTTCCTTGGATACCAAATTTTTTGTGACGCAGAGGAGTAGGAGGCTTCTATAACCAAGAAACTAATTGTGTCATGTAACATTTTGGTTTTTACTTGTGTTGTTGCTACACAAGGTTTAGTGAGCTTGAAGCTTCTACAAGATAATGTCAAAAACCAATGGGCCATCAACCTCTACTAATATTTAACACTATATTAAAGTACATTCCTATAGTGTTTGGACTATACATAAATGATTAACTCAATTTCCATATTTTCACAAATTTGAAGGCTATTTTATTGCTAAGAATATTTAGGCCCTGTTTGATTAAATCTCTTTGGTATTGGGGAAATGGTAGATTGTAAATTGAAGATTCATAGTTAAATTTGAATATATATATATATATAAGGAAAAATTACTAAGTGTATTAGCTATTATTTAGAGTGATGATACAATGTTTGTTTCTCAAGTTATAAGATGTATATTTGAGCCAGGTGTAATCACTTGGAAAGAGATTACACTTTAGATGATAACTCTTTTTAAGAGGTTAGGCTTTTACCCATTGATGGATCTTCAAAAAATTGTTTGGTTGAGATTAACATTAAGCCTCCAAATAATAACCCTTTTTAATAGTACTAAATGAGAATGCATCTACCAAAACCAAACAAATTTTTTTTACATAAACAATGAAGTGATGACCCTCTTCAATAATACTATGTGTATGTAACATTTCTTTTAAGATAATTCATATATCCAAAAGCCATAATTTTTTATAAAAAAGTATGGACACATTTATGTAACCAAATATGCCTAACATGCCCATTAAGGTAGGCAAACCATAAAGCAATCCACATCTGTTATGTGGTAGATGCATGGTAGATGAGGGTATGTGTGGCATACATACATACCCATATGAAGTGCTCCAACTTAAAAAAATTCTAAGTATATGTGATAATAGATATAAAATTTGTAAAATTAAGGAATCAAACACTTAACCTTAAACTTATTATTGCAATTGCATACCATTTTTCTATGCAAGTTGGTTCACACCTAAAATATTTTTTATATTATTTAAACATGTGTTTCTAGGTTCCACCCTTGCCAAGGGTGGGACCTAAGGACACACAAAAGCATGGGCAAGATGGTCATAGAATGTATATGGATGGGTTACATGGAATGACCCATGAATCATTGTGGATTGGTTTATGATTTTCCTACTATTAAAGGGGTACGTTGATTGATTTGGAAGGTAAAGGTTGATGCATTTTGGAGAAAGTTTCCAACAGCAAAGAACCATTCTAGATTAATTTCAAATCATTATGCCTAAAGAGTGGTGGGGTACCCCTACACTCAACTATATGAATACGAGCTTGTACACACGATCTGGTCAAACTCCACAGATAGACTAGTTGTGGTATTTAGATAGTTACACATTAATCATAGTTCGTTGTCTTCTCACCTAGACTAGTATTCACTTATCATGTATGGTTTAGTCCAAAGTCAGGTGTATGATATGATTTCTATCACTAGGCTATTTCTAGAGACAATGGAAAATAATATTGATAGACTAAGAAGCAATAGGAAATGAAGTCTAGCTAGCCTAAGTGCGATGAGCATCCATCCTTAATCATCCGTACGCATCTTGAATCTCATGTACTACTTCTGGAACTACCAAGTGCACATTACTTAAGCACTCCTAAATACGCTACTGGGTTACCAAGTAGTTACACTTCAATGTTCATGATTAAGTTGTACTCATTTTGCATTTAACAATAAGAATAGTAAATGATGGTAAAGAAATATTAATTAAGAAAATGATAAATAACAATAAAAATTAAACAATTAAAACTAAGTAAATGTTGCAATAATGGAGTAATCTCGATCTTTATTGCTAATCATGTGCATGTCCAAGTACATCACACTTGAATAAAGGTTTCGTACAATACAATCATCACATTGCAGGCATGCACTAGGGAAAGAATTGAAATGGATTGAAAACTAACAAAAAGATCCTACTCTAATACTGACTGACTCCCTTCTCCTGTGCACCCAAATGTGTATTTATAGGCTTACACAAGAATCATGATATCATGTATCCGATATCGTATCATGTACTCGATATCGAGGATCTGATATTAGGGCCTGGCAAACCATGATTCATCATACCCCCATGACTGAATAACAACTCATCCTCAAGTGAGATAAAATAAGAAAAAGTTCAATTGATTACACAGTAGATAGGTATGGGATTATTGACTAACTAGGGATTACTCATGCCATAATGTGGAACTGAACAAAACAAAATTGGAACACATACATAGAATTGACAAATGAAAAAATTTATTAGAATCATGTGGCTCCTAGTGGCAGTGGTTCCTCCATGGGTCTCTTCCCCATATCTTGTGCTCCAGGTTTTGGATGTTGATGTCTTTGAAGAAGTGCCTGGAGTTTTTCTTCTTTGATTTGGGGATCTTGCACCATCCATGCTGATGCTTCAATGTTCGATAGAATCAACACCTCCCATGGACATGGCAGCTACGAAAACATCTGGTTGGCCTTGACATACTAACCCACAAACAACCATCATTCCTCTTCTTAGGCTCTGACTTTGTCCTTGTATTCTTGATAGTTCATGAGCCATTGAGCCAAATCTACTGTGACATCCTTTTATCCTTGGTAGCTAGTCTTGACCACCTCTAATTCAAAATTTGTCACTTCTAATTTCTACAGTGTCTTCTTGTGCTCAACAATTTTTTTTCATACTTTGTGTAGGTGGTTGCTACCTACTTTTCCAATTCTATCCTTGGGTGTCCTGCTGCCAACATGGTCAAGTTGGCATACCGCAGGTTTGCCAACTCCATGTATTCTGTGAGATCTTGTATCTACATGTTCTAGATTTTTATTTTTGCTTGGTGGGTGAAGGCATAAGTATCCAATATGGCCCGCCAATTAGCATTTTGAGCACTAAGTTTGTTAATGTGGGCTTTGGCCATATGGATTTCTTTTTCAACCACCTGTTTATACATCCCCGCCTGATTTCTAAAGCGCTCTTTGAGTTTCTGATGTTGCTTAGCCTCATTCTACCATGTGCTTATTTCAATTTTCATCTTTTGATGGATCATGCGTACCTCCTCTACTAAGAGGATTCTATTTTCTCTGGCCAAATGATCACATCCTGGTTGACCCTTATTAATTGTTCCTACAATTGGTAAAAATTTACTTCAAGAACATTCTTTTGTTTTTCCACTGTAGTCAACTAGAGGTTATCAATGGCAAGTGTTTATTTTTTTCTTGTAAGGCTTTGAGTGCTTTGGCATGTGCATATGTTTGAGCTTGTGCCTTGGAAGCATCCCAATTGGCCTTCTCTTTTTCCTCTACCACTCTTTTATTCTCTACCAGCAATTTATTTAGTTTCTCTGTCCGAAAGGACTCTATTTGGTCTACAGGGATGAATTAGAACAAGTCCCGTTGTGTAGCTTGTAGGGTGACAAGCTTTTCTTGAAGTCTTTTTAACTCCTCCTCTCTATACTTAGCCCTAACCTCTGCTATGTCCAGCTTCCCTTTTGTGGAGATGAGGTTTGACTAAGTTTCTATGACATCTTGAGGGATGTCAAATAGGGACGTCATCACTTGTCCTATTTGCACCAACCAATCTAGAACATCCGCATGTTCTACAAGAGTCATCGAGGGATCGACCAAAGTTTGAGCATCACATGCTCCTATAAAATCTACCAATGGCACAATAGGGACATTGAATGATTTTTTTATGTGGTCTGTGACCACTTCTGTAGCTCCTATTGCATCTTGGTGTTGCATGACCACTACTGTGGCACCTTCACTAGTTTCTAATTACACCTGAAAGGATGCAGCATTCCCAGAGATCTATTGTGACCAGTGTGATTCCCCTCCTCCTGTTTAGATAGATACCTTACCCTATGTGCTCTCAATTGAGACCATGGGTCGTACAGCATCATCGATGATTCTAAAGAGATTGGCCTCATCATGGCTTTCCCAACTGATCATTTTAGCGATGACCCTGAGATGGCTCATTGACAATTGATAGTCCTATAGTGGTGGTGGTGGCTGGCCTGATTGGCCTATAATTTATGTGTTGGGTCCTACTTCCTATTCTTGATCTAGCTCTACTGTCTCACCAACACTTTTCATTAGGGTTGGTGGCTTCAGTAATTCAACAAATGAAGCATTTTGGGCCTTTATGGGGATGTCATTGGTGTACCCTAGAATTCTAGCATGTCAGTACAGCTTCCTGATGAGACAGGGAAAGGGTAATGCGAACTTCCCTATCTTTCATTATTCAAACCACCTCAGAATTTCTATAAGATATAGATGGGGTAGGCTAACATTAACCTTGCCCATCAAGATAGCACTTCCTCTAGCCACATATGTGGAAATTCTATTTAATCCCTTTGTGGAAAAGATGTTATATGTTCCAATTTTGAAGTAGATTCTTTCTTCAAGTGTCAACTCTCCATATGCTTTGTCTTCCTTGTTGTACGTCCTTTTCAACCATATCTTCCATGCATCAAGATCGGAACGAGTGGAAAAGTGAGCAACTTTTGGCCCTGTATTCAAAAGATTTAGAACTTCCAAAATGGCTTTGGTAGAGAAATCAATAGAAATACCACCAATATCAACAGTGGTTCCTTCTTCTTTATTGTGCCAAAATTGTTACATCTCTCCTAGGTACCAATCACCACTTTAAGAGAGAATAGGCCATAATGAGGACCCTTTAAGTTGGGCCTTGACTGCTTTAGGAGAAAACTTAGTGAAAGGTCAAAAGTTGAGTTCCACAATCACATCTATTGACATGGACCTTTCATGTATTACCTGGACACATTCCAGAGACAACATGAGATGTTGTACCTGTTCAGGTGCTCTACCATCTCCTCCTTCGGCATGTCCTGATTGCCAAGTAACAAGAGGTTTCTAATGGATGTTGAATGATTGTGCCTCCTATTCTGTACGTTCCTCAAGAGACACCTAGCCTCTACCTCTCCTTGGTAGTTTAGATGCACCCTGAGAGGGTCCTCCTTGCTATCTTCTTTTAGGGGCCATTTGTAATCACATGGAATAATTAGTAGTAAGTCTATTTATAAAATTTGATTTATACCTTACTCCTTGCCTTAATGGATTCATTTCTTGTTTAGTGTGATTCAAAGTTAGAGATTTTCATGGAAATTCCCCTAAAAGTTTTGATATTGGTTCCCATTTTGATTAAATGATTCAAAAAATAATTTTCATGGTCTGGGTAAAGAGATAAAATTAATTTGGCAACCATTTCTAACAATTTTAAGGTCACTTACCCTTATGATATCCTTTGAGCAATGACAAATTTCAAAAAAACTATGTGCAAATTGGAACGTACCCTTCCACCATGACTAAGTTAAAGAATCTGAGTTTAAGTAGGTTCAATTGGAACAAGAATCAGAGCATTAATGAGCAAGTTATGGATGTTTGAATGGTGGGTGCGCAAGCTTGACAACTCGTGGAAGAAAATTTCAATAACTCTCTTCACATGAACAATGAAGAATGATGTTGACATGCAGGTTCATATATATAGTATTTATAGACATGATATCGCGTACCTGATGGCGGGGACTCGATATCATGTTGGACCCAATATCGAGTCTTTTTGAAAACAGGGTACTTGGTGAAATGGATGAATTTTTGAATTTCCAAAGTAAAAAATGAAGGATTTAAAGTTGAATTGAAAGATCTAGGATAACGTCAAAGAGACCTAAAGTCACTGAAAGTGTAATGAGGTGGATTTTAACAAGGAAATTCATGAATAGGATGAGGAAAAAGGACATGTAGTGGTGCATAGGAATGTTTGAATTAGAATGATGATAAAGAAAAGAACAATGTTAGCAATGTAGTATTCGGAGGGTATAAAATGATGTGATGATGATGTGTAATGAGTGCAAATTACAAAAGTTATGCAAGTGGGTCCTTCCCAAAGAAGGTTACTACCTATCATGCCCTTATGTAACCACACTTGAAAATGTCCGTAGGCACTAAAAGGGTTAAATGTAATCCACACCAATTCCACAAAACACACATGTAGATACCACGTGATTAGGTATGAGTTCAATGCTACACAAGACACAGGTCACAAATACATGAATAGCGAGATGAGGCAAACTATAGAAGGGATTGTAGAGATCGGGACATAAGGTAACTGACCGAGGGCTTAATGAATCCTAAGTGTAGGGCATGATTAATGTGTCATTAGCTTGTCACTCCAAAATCAAGACCAAGTCCATTCCTTGGATCAATGACATCACATTATTTCATCCATTAATGGACAACCAGAAGAGCACGATGATAGTAAGGCGTACGATCACTTGGTATTTTGTCCAAGGGAAGAGTAATTTGGAATTCCTTTATGACACACACATTTTTTTTTTATCTTTCTTTTTGTTTTTCTTTGTTATCTTCTTTTTCTTTTTTTAGCCGCTTTGGCACTTTGTTCTTTTCAATAGTGAACCAGAGAAGCCACCAACCTTCAGGCATTGGTGTATGTCTTTCCAGTGGAACCCCCTAGAATAGCGTTGAGTTTCTTTATTGAGTGCCTTTATTACTCTTACTCCCATTTTTTGTTAGATATACAAGGATCTTAGTACAACCAGGATGCATGATAGCACCTACAGATATCACCAAAAAAGATTCCACAAGTCCCCTTGATGTCACACCCTAGCCTTTCCCTCTTAGTCCATCATTTTTTGCTTTGGGCATAATGAACACAAAATTGCTTTTAAGTTTTGATGATGAGAATATCATCATACCTACAGTAGCACCTCTTATTAATAGAATGGTTGGGTGGATGTGGTGGGCTTGCTATCCAAATAATTAGTTACCTAAGACTAGATAGCATAAAACAACACCTCAACCAACAAGTCACATGAGTGTTTTATTCATAGATGAGATTACCCATAAAAAGATAAGAAGATAAAATAATAAATAAAAATATAAAACAACAAATGGAAAGATAAAACAACAAATGGAAAGATGAAAAACTAGAAAAAAAATTGTAAAATTGAAGAAAAGAAAAAACATTTATTAATTCTGTTTGTTAAAATGGAGGGTATCCCCCATCACTAAACTTTTGATCATGGCGAGAATTAATAAATGGAAGATTTGGATTTGTGCATTTTGGAAATATTGGGACCTGGTCATATCCAAACCATTGGGTGTCTTTTGATGTGGTGGTTGGAATGTATCCAAATTGGGGTTCACACACTTGATTATAGTTGACATAGTGGGAAAAGCTATAAGATGTGGTTAATCGATAAAGAGTTGACCCACTATGGCACCTGTGACTGTAAAATGGTATGCAAGGATCAATATGTCTCGTAATGTAGTTATATTCATTGGGCCACATGATAGTTGGAGTATTGATTGGTGGCCCTGATAAGGTAACAGGAGGCATTGTGTTTGAGGAGGGAGATGCATCACAGCATTGAACTTGCATTAGGCGGGAGGATGTAGTGGTTTCAGAAGCATGCTATCTCTTTCTTTGGTCATGCCTAAAAAAAAGATGCTTTTGACATTGTCGAGGACCTCCATTATTGTTGGCCGTAGCAACACAAGTAATGTTCGTGGGTTGGTGTTGTGGTGTAAAACCTTCTAGCACAATCGGTGGCGATGTAGAAGGAGGTGAAGGGTGAGAATATTAAGGGCTAGAAGATGTGAAAAGAACATGAGGTGGTGATCTTATGGGAGAGGACATGGGTTGATAGTACTTAGAATAATGATAATGATGTGGTGAGATAGAGGATGTTGACCTAATTGGGGAAACAAGATGTTGAACTTGATAAGTTCTTAGGTTCGGATGGTATGAAGGGTGTGACCAGTTTGAGGGTGGCTTCTTCCATGACTAGGATTTTTTCCACTATGATTGAACACCATATTTTTTTACGAACTCTAGATGTAACATTCCTCCCCAATGCTCATGTAAATGTAACAAGATTGGGCATTGACCTTTGGGGTCATTGTATAGGAAAATGTTACATTAATACATATGATTAGCAGTTGAGTTCTTATCCTTATTCTCTTCAACCCTCCTTTCCAATTATCTAGTGGTGTTCTATCCTACTTCTTGGTTCATCATGGTTTTACCTCTAATAGTGTTGGCATATTCTCCACATTTTCCATGTATCCATTCTGTCATGTTATTAATATTTGCCTCAATTTCATCTAGTGATTGTAGTATTGAAAAAGATGATTCCACCTCCTTGAGATGAGTTGATTTCTCCTCTTCATGATCATGGACCTTTATTAATTCGAGATTTTTGTCTCGTTGAGAGCTTTCAACATTCTTCCAATTAGCCATTTCTCCTTCTTCTTTTGCTACTCACTTAATAAGCTCTTAGAATTGGTGGGTTTGTAGCTTGTATAGTTGACCTTGGGCATACATCCCTAGGGTTTCCCTTGTTTCATTATGGAGCCCATCCATGATATGGTACATTAGCCTTTTCTTAGAGAATCCATGGCCTGGGCAATTGTTTAACAACAAATGGTATCTTTCTAAGGCCCTGTCCAAGGGTTCATGTTGCACTTGTTTCCACTCTCGGATTTGTTTCCTCAAGGTTGACACTCTTGCACAGGTTTGATATCTTTCATTGAAGAGTTCTACCATTGTCGACCAATGTCGAATTGATTTTGGTCTTAAGGACCTGTACCATACTTTTTCTTGGCCAACAAGTGTTGTAGGAAAGAGCTTAAGTTTTTGCCACCCATTATTAATATTGTTCCATATATAGGCATCATGAAAAGCTTGTAAATGATGTTGTAGATCTAAATCATAGCTTCTTGAAAACTTGAAATAGTTGTTTAAATTAAGCTTGGGTAGACGTCTTTCCTTACAATGCTTGCAAGATATTCAAACAGCTTCTTGTATATGCATTAGGCTCTTAGTGGCCAGCAGGGGTTCATCATCACTAGGGAGGTTATGAATTTATGAGTTGGAACAATGTTGTCTTCATTTATGTACATAGGAGACCCTTACATAAGATTGAGTACTCAAAACTTTGTCTTCATCATGATATAATTTGTTGGTTCTCCAATGAATTCCCTTACTAGTTGTTGCATTATCATAGTCTTGTGAGAGAAACATTGGTGTGACTTTGTGTGTGACTTATTTGCAGTTACTTCTTTCTAAAAGATATCTCATCAATGCTTCATTACAATGATCTTGGATAATGCAACTAATCTAACTAACTAGCACCGTCCCCAGCAAAAGCACTAATGATGAGTGGCAAGGTACCCCTACACTCAACCATACAAATACGAGCGTGTACACACGATCTGGTCAAACTCTGCAGATGGACTAGTTGTGGTATCTAGATAGTTACACGTTGATCGTAGTTCGTTGTCTTCCCACCTAGACTAGTATTCTCTTATCATGCATGGTTTAGTCGAGAGTGAGGTGTATGATATGATTTCTATCACTAGGCTACTCCTAGAGACAATGGAAAAAAATATTGATTAGACTAAGAAGCAATATGAAACGAAGTCTAGCTAGCCCAAGTGCAATGAGCATCTATCCTTAATCATATGTATGCATCTTGAACCTCATGTACTACTTCTAAAATTACCAAGTGCACATTACGTAAGCACTCCTAAATACGCTACTGGGTTACCAAGTAGTTACACTTCAATGTTCATGATTAAGTCGTACTCATTCCACATTTAACAATAGGAATAGTAAATGATAGTAAAGAAATATTAATTAAGAAAATGATAAATAACAATAACAATTAAACAATTAAAACTACATGAATGCTGCAATGATGGATTAATCTCAATCTTTATTGCTGATCATGTGCATGTCCAAGTATGTCACACTCGAATAAAGATTCCATACAATTACAATCATCACACTGCAGGCATGCACTAGGGAAAGAATTGAAATGGATTAAAAACTAACAAAAAGATCCTACTCTAATACTGATTGACTCCCTTCTCTTATGCACCCAAATGTGTATTTATAGGCTTACATAGGAATCATCATATTGTGTATTTGATATCATTATTTAGGCCACAATATAGCATACTCGATATTGAGGATCTGATATCAGGGCTTGGCAAACCACAATTCATCAATGCCTTTCATGTAGGTTAGAACTTTACAAAACAATGAATTTTATCAATTAATCGTGAAACCCCATGCCATGCACATGATGATAGATTATAGAGACAAGTTCCAACGTGGCTATAAACCATGGTGTCGAGGGTAGAAACAAAATAAATAATCTAGGAAATTGAAGGAAGATATCTGAGAAAGAAATATTTCTAAATAACAAGTGTTTTAAAAAATGGAAAAGGGGTACACCGTTATGTTTTTTGGGCACCCTAACATAGACCACGAATCATTATGAAGCCTTGGTAGCATTGTGAAACCTCAAGGCATGCTAAGGCCATAGTGATTATTGAACTTATTTAAATAATAACAAACAGAACCTCACTTGTCTTTTGAAACCATGAGTAAATTTTGAATCATGGTTTTAGCCCCCATCAAATCACAAGTTGTGGTGAGGTCATGGTAAAGATTACAATGCAAAAAATAAATTGCAATTGATTTATAATACTAAATTAGAAGCAAATCAACTTTGATGCTTTATGGATTTATGACAATTTCATCATTCAAAGAGTAGATCTATAGCCTAGTTTAACATGCATGCATGTATTTAAAAGATTTTAAATAAAACAAGGGTTCTATGACCTATAAAATTAAGAAAAACATCTTGAAATCAATTAGGTCCATGCATTTCTTCATTTAAAACCAATATAAGTTACAGATTTATGTCTTAGAGGGCTTGCAAACATTCAGATGATAATTGATTGAGTGATAATTTGAGATTGAGAATGGCTTCAAAGAAGATCCACAAGAATCAACCCCAAACCTATGATACTAACTTCAAACTTAAATATCTCGTATTTATGCAAGAAATTGATGATTCTTATGAGATTTAAATCATAAATGCTTGGTTCATGCTTCAAACCTCATAGATCTTTGATACAAAACTAAAAATTAACTTATATGTAAATATATTTGAGATCAAACTTGAAAAACGTGAGGGCCAATTGTAAAAATTATGCAAGAATTGCAAGATTACGACAAAAAATTGAGAGATTGTGAAATATTTTGAAACATATGAGATAACTTTAGATAGATGAGAATGAAATTTGATATAATGCATTGTGAAATTGAAAGACATTGTGAGAAGAAAAATAGCTTGAAAACATAAAGGAACTTCAGTAACACTTCACTAGTATTTTTCTTAAAAATTTCAACAATGAGTAAACTTCTTCACATCTCATCAAGAGATTATGAGAGGAACTAGTTCGTCTATTTATAATTTTAAAGAGATGAGAAATTTATCACAAATTACATCATTATAATATAAAACTCATTAGCCCCTCTCTTCTTCATTTAAACATTATGCTATCCTATGCAATAAAACTTTGACATAACAAATATTGTTAACTTCTAGGCACTACATAACCTTTGCAACTTCAAATAAAAAAAATAACATGAAACTTCAACACTTGCACAAACAACAACATCAATAAAAGACATGGTGGACTAAAGACCCTTTCACATTGTGCTCAATAATATTTTGGCCGATAGGCCATTACCAGTGAGAAATCGGTAACGCTAATATTTTGTGCGTAACGCTGACCAGCGTTGACTTTCAAACGGCCCATTTCGATAACGCTATTTTGTGCGCAACGCTGCTGACGTGTGATGCTGACGTGTAAAATTCCATACACGCTATTTCGATAACACAACTTTGTGAATAACGCTGACGTGTAATTAAAATTGGAGAGAGGCCATTAACCCTAACCCTAACCCTAACATGTTATCAAAGATTACGTCCTTTGCATTCTTATAAATACATAGATAATGCGTGAAAACGGTGCATAGAGCAGTAGGAGGGCTCGAGTTCTGCGCAGATGCAGATCCAGCATTTTAGCCGAAGACAGAAACCACGCGTGGATCAGAACAGCATCGAAGCGTGGATCAGGGCACGAAATAGGAGAGAAACAGGAGGAGGCGAAGGCTGCACGACTCTCGCGACTTTCCGTGGTTCCGGCACTTAGACTGGTGGAAGCTCCATTCCTGACCGAGTTTGGGACCGACTACTATGGTGCCGCATTGCTGGCCCGCGCTCTCGGTGACCGCGACATGGCTGACTTCGCCGCGACTGCAAGGACTGTTTGATTTGCAGGGCAGGGAGAGCACAAGATGGACGCATTCTCTATCCGCCATGGATCTCTCCATTGATGAAGTTCTAGCTCTGAAGAAAACTAAGGATGGAGCTTCAACAATCAGAATTGGTCTGGATATTGGGGAGGCACTGGCACAGTTTTTGCTAAGCATTGTTTGGTTCGTTGATTTGTCAGAGCCAGCAGATCTGTCAGAGCCGCGGCCTACCCTCTTCACGGTTTTTGCTAAGAATTATTTGGTTCGTGGATCCAACAAGCTTTGAAGGAATGCATCAAAGGTGGAGGAAACTTTCTTTGTA
>MNCI01023742.1:1001723-1030124 GCA_015680685.1 Gnetum montanum | reverse complement strand
AAAGAACTTCTTACTTGTAATCTTTTAAGATTCTATCGGCCAATTTATAGATATATATTATAAATATATATAACTAAGCTAGTGATAATTAGTCATGAAAGAAAATTAAATATTTTTGAAAATAGTTTTTATTAGATGAATTCAATATCAAGACTCAAGTCCCATGTGCAATACTTCTATTTAAATCTAATATATTATGGTTGGAAGCTAAGGCAATGTACTTAACATTCTATTATATTAATAAAGATAATAATAAAGTCTTAAAAGAAATCATTTGGAAATCATAGTAGCTAGGATAGTATTATGAGGAATCCAAAATTTGATGCATTAATAAATTTAGAACAAACTTAGAAAATTGTTAATGAGATATTTTTAGAGAGACAAACCAAATGAAAGACAAAATCAAATAAAATTTTGATTCCATTAGAAAGTAGTAGAGATGGCATGTATGATGAAATAAACTATCTACATGCAACAAAGGGTTATTAGCTAAAGGCTCAATGCAACTATTTTTTATATTTTCAATGCAATTAATTAATAGAGTAAGTATTGGATCATATTACTGTTGGCACATTTAGCCATTTCATGGAAGAACAAAAGTAGATATTCAAAAAGAAATGATATAGAACATGATAAAAATATGTAAATGATATTAATTCCATCCTAATGGTCATCACAAGATTTGGTCATCTTAAGATCGATATGCATAATCATGAAAGTCTCATCTTCATACACAGAATGCCAGAAATAGAAAACAAGATTGGTTGCTAATATATTAGATGGATGATTGAATGGCAAGAATTAAGTGGAACTTCACTCAAGGGACTACAATTCTCAGTAGAAATGTATCCATTATTAGCAAAAACACAGGTTGTTTTTGAAGAAAATCTAGATCAAGTTATGCTGAAAATCAGAAGGGTCTGCAAATATGGTTTCTATTGTTGTCATAAACAAAAATGTACCACAGGCAATGGCTGTTACTGTTACAGCAATTTTCAGATCTGAGAGCATTAAAACAAGGTTCCACAATTGCCCTGAACATACATCTTATGGATGCAAACATTATTCCAAAACCATTGGAAGCAGCATATCCAATCCAAAGGCAATGTTACAAAGAAAAATGGATGACTCTGTATTTAAAAAACAGGGATATGAATGGGTTCAAGGCTAGTGGCTTTACTATAGCAATCATGTATTTTTCAGAAATTCATGAAACAGTCAAGCCGGGTTTGGAAAACACAAGCAAAGACAAGTCCAGGAAACTGCAAAAAATTAGAATGCTATGCGGCAGAAAGGAGAGACTGGATGATTGGCGGCCTTTCAAAACATGATGTTTGCCTGGAGCAGATGCAACTCAGCAGACACACGTCATGACAGCAGGATCGTGCGCATAGCACCCCTGAGTAGTGGCAACCTGCATTTTAAAAAAAAATGAAATGACACTTTGCAAATAAAAACTATTGTCGATTACACTTCTGGGTGAAAGAATTTCAGCCGCGCAGCATGGTAATTGCTTACACAGTTGCAGATTTTTGCGGCACATTCGGCAATATTACCGAACGCGGTGGTGGAGCCTTCTTCTATGGTAGCAGTTGAGAATGATTTTAAGCAGGGCAGGACAATTTGGGATTATCTATCGGCAGTTATTTTGGAATTAAATCTCTGTTTCTAGTTATTTGGAACTGCCGTAACTTCTGCATCAGTTGGAGAACAAGAAATTTGATAGCATTCCAGCGCTTCTATCATGTTCATCGTCACTGTGGCATTGCCGTCTCCACAAAACCCCATTATTGACGAACCCTAGCTTAAAGGCAAATCACCAAAAAAAATGAATGAATGAATGGACAACGATGTTGTGCCCTGATCCAACTAAATCATGAAACTACGGCGGTATTTTTGGAAGGTGTGGTCGTGCGTTGCAGAAGCTCATCGGAGAAAATCGGCATGCTGACCAAATAATAAAACGTCTCCACAAATATTTCAAAGCAGAAAATAGCCTATGCAAAACAAATCCATCGGTATGATTGTCCGTGTGGCTATTGCCTGTAAAAGCATGGCGTAGTTCCAAGCCATTTCACTGGGTAAATCGATTTCATCCTCACTAATTGTGGACAATACAAGTTTGGCAGGAGCGAAGCAGAAACTACGGAGAGGAGCTGTACGGGCAGTTGGTTTAACTGCACACACGACATCCTTCGCGATATCTTTGGGTTAACTTTAGAAAAATATATTTTATTTATATAAAAGTATCGGCCATCCCTAAATCAATCTTATGCTTGATTATATTCGTTTGAATATATAATTTGATATCTTGGTACTCAAATATGGTATACCTCTATATTTAAATATATTCAAAGACAAAATTCATGGGATATTTACCCAATGATATTCACGAACTGGACACTTGTCAACTGCAGCTTTTTATTTATATGATGGTTATAACCATCCAAGATTTTTTGTAACTTACCTAACTTGTTGGGCAAGTAACCTCCTAATTGGTTGGTCAAACTACTTGGGAGATAAGCTAGGTAAGATATTTTTGGAAGTTGTAACTTACCTAACTACCTTAGACCCTATAAAAAGACTTCAGGGGTCAAGGGGGGAAACGAGGCATCATCATCACACTTGGAAGATTTGTAAAGAAGATGGCTTGCAAGATGATTTGCTAGAATAAAGATTTCAGCCTCTTTGTCATGGTCCTGTGAGTTATGCATTTCATTTTTTGTTTTGTTTAAATTGCTTAGCTAGTGGTTTAGATAGTATCATCCTTGGCAAGTAATTTTGGGATTTTTAGATTGCTCTTATTGTTCTTGTTGCCCGATAGAAATTTCTATTAAAATTTTGCCATAGAAGCGCTTGTGTTTAAAAGCCTTAAGAGCATTTTAGTAGTAAATTTCATTATTGAGCAACGTTTGGGAACTGCTTTTGGGTTGTTGGAAGAGAGCCTCTGTTTGTAGTCACGCCGTGGAACAATTTAGTAGCCGAGAGAGTTCAGAAAATCTTTGGTATTTTGATGGGACCAGAATAGCTTCTTTATCTTTAAAGTGATTTTCCGTGTTATTTCAATTAGAAATTGTCAAGTCTTTTAAAGGTTCTGTTTGAATGCAATCGTTGGCATCTATTGGCTAGTCAAAGTGGAGTCTCGTACATGGTAGTTTACGCAGCGATTTTTGATAGCACAATAGGTTTGTCTTGAAGATATTGCTTGGTTGAGCCTTGGAAGTTTGAACAATTCGTAGATATTGAATTTGGAATAAATTTATTGCGAAGTGTTTACTCGTGTCATTTTACCTTGTTTAAATATTTGAGGTCCACACAAATCTGCTTTCTTTTCTTTTCTGTCTTTTTCCATTGAATCTTGCTCTATTTCTAGTTTTCTTGTGGAACTATATCTCTCTCTGGGGAAAATTAGGAGTAGATTTGCGGAGTTGTGCTCAAATGTTTATGCAAAATTTTATTTGTTACAAGCAGGTATTACAGGGACCGCGTAGACTAGGTAGTTTGAACAAAATAGGAAATTTTCAACAACTCACAGTACTTGGCAAAGTTGGCTGAATCTCTTTAAAGTAAGTCATTTGTAGTTCACACACAACAAAATTGTCACATTTCTCACAACCACACGCCGCAATAGCACACACACATACTCACATTAACTACTGAGTTATTTGGAGGTATCTGGGCCTTGGTGTTGCCAGAGACCAGCAGGCACCTAAATCCTGTTCGAGGACACTCGTTGGCGGTCGCGTCCCAAACGGTCGCCAACAATTACTTTTAAGTTGAAATTGAAAAATGGAATAATGTCCAACATATGAACAACATATGTTAATAAAAGATGAGTAACAAATATTAATAAAATAATAGAACCTCAAATATTTTTTTAATAATATTTACCCTTATAACATATAGTAAAATTAGAACTTTATCACCTAGTATCACACACCAAAGTCAAAGCTATAACTTGGAGTCACCAAATCAAGAGTCTTGCTCTAGACTAATTATTTACCAAAGTTGTATATAAAATGTAATCACATGTGATCATGGTAAGGTTATGTCAATATTGGTTATCTATATTTGGCTATAGGTACTATGAGGCCCATTGTTTTGTTAGTAAGAGATTACCACTTCGAGTCACATGTAAAGCAGCATTATATTCATCTATAAATTTTCTAATGGATCAAGTAGACTATATGTCTTAACATGTACATATAGTCATTTCTTAAACGTCTTACAACCCCATACTTTGGTGGCACATGTTATTTGGTTTCTAGTTTACAATGTGGTGTTAGCCTATTGGTAGGAGTCTTAGCTTGTTAACTCTAAGTCATAGGTTTGATTCCATGAGGTAACACTAAGTTATAAATTTTTGAAAAAATTCGTTGGAATTTTGACATTAGACTGATATAACTGAGGGATCTTAGTGGATGTAAGAAAAAAATTCAGTTTTAGTTATCAAATAAATTAACTTGTAAAAAAGACATCAGTAATAATAAATCCTGAGTACAATGGATATGTCCAATAATAATATAGCTTGAACTTGTCTTGTATATAATTCCCTAGAACTAAGACTACTAGCTTGAATAGCTCATTTATATTGATGGCTTGATTAATTTATTTTAGCAAGTTTGTTTATTTGTTAAGTTTTATATGTTTATATATGGTTATGTTTCATATTTATATATATTAATTATATTTTTAGCAAGTTTATTATGCGACATGTATTTATGCTATTTGCTAATGTGATATAATTTCAATTTATTTTATTTTATTTTTGACAAATGTCCACTAACATGGCTAGGATATGTAGCGTAGGTATCAAGCTCTAGGGAATAGACTATGCATGATGAGAAGATGATCATCATGAGAGGTTATATGTTTATCTTATAAATTTTGGGGTGTTGGAAACCAAAATAATTGAAACATAGGTACGCCCCAAGATTTATAGAAGTTTATAACTTAGTGCAACCTAGTAGAATCAAATCTATAACTTGGGATTATGAGGCCAAGACCCATACCACTAGGTTATCCTATAATTACATAAATTAGTGATCCTGTAATACAAACATACAATTGATGTTATTTCTACAAAGTAATGTAAGGCCTTTTGCATTGGCAAGTGAATACAATCAATATGTTTGGCTAAAAATATAAAACCAAAAGTCTCTTTTATTTTTAGCTTATTACTACTTTGCACAAGGAGAAGTTACTCTCCATGAATAAGAAGGTTTATCATGAGAATTTCAATGGCATGGATATTGTTGGTGTTACTCAAAAATGAAAACTTTACATATTTGGTGACTTTAATGCTTAAATTAGTTTTGATCATATCCTTATTGGTCACTGGAGCCCTTAAGGCTTTTTAAAACATGAGAAAAGTATAAAATGGATTCAATGATTTGAAGATAAATAATTTAATTGCAAAGGGAAAAATTTTTTAGAATAAGAACAATGATTAAATCTATTAGTTCTAAATAGCATTAATAAATATCCAAAATGAGGAGGCTTCACTTTTGTAGGACCAAAAGGTAGCAGTAGTATTGATTTTCTTCTTTCTAGCCTAGACAATGTTAGTAGCCTCAAATATTTTGAAGTAGATAAAGAAATAATTGAATCTTGACATCACCCTTTGTACTTTATGTTATCAATAGATGCATAACATATTAGATGTTCTAAGAGGCAAAAGCACTTCAAAATAATTGCAAAAAGGAATGGGGATTTTCAAAATGAAATTCAAAAGATTTGAAATCCAAGTATGAGTATTACAAAAACTCTAATTACAAGTGTTCTAAATATTTCTAAAGGCCAACATATAATCAATCAATAATGGTTTAATGAAGAATGAAAGATAACTAGGATTTTACTGAAGACTAAGAACTCATCGAAGAGTATCAAGGTATATAAAAATTTGATTCAAACTAGAAAGAGGAGATTTGTTAGAAGAAAACAAAATAGTTTATTAGAAATGATAAAGAAATATCCTAAATATTTTTGACATTTATTTTTGTTCTTGTAAAAATGTTCTTCACACTCCTACAAGGACACCTCCATGAACTAAATGTTGAAATACTTAGCACATGGCCATAGATGGGCTTTGAATTGATGTAATTCTCAATATATCAATGATTAAAAAATGAAGGGGTACACAATCTCCAATTAAATACAAACTTAGCCTATTGCATGCAAGCAAGGAATTGTAGGAGAACGATAAAGTAAGATTTTAATACTAAAAACAATAAGTGTAAATTATTGAAAAAATAAGCATAAACTACTAGAATAAAAACTAAATGTAAAATCCAAGTAAAAGTGCATAAAATACTAGAATGCTAAGACTGTGATATGGGGTACGGATCTCAAATCCCTTTCTAAACAATAACATGCTTTATTAATGAGTAACAAAATGTTTGCCTCCTATGGATGTCCAAAACTAGAAGTGATAGATGAAAAATGCAAGTGAATTGAAATTGATGATAAGAGCTCAAATATTAAGTAAGATATGAATTTGGAGAGTGGAATTGAACCTTTGGAGGGTTACGATATGGATGGGGAAGCTATAGGCATGATCCAAAATCAATTTCAAGCCAATACAAGGCTATTTTGGCTAAGGGTTTTGTCATTAATGCTAGAGTTGAAAAATTTTAACTTTGGAATGTGCTATAGAAGCCTAAAAATTCTATGAGGAAGTGACACTAAAGGTGTAGAAAGTGACCATAGAGCATGTGGATGTTGCAATGGTGGTAAGCACTCATGCTCTTGATCTTTCAAAATTTGAAAAATGTTCTCAACTCCCAAGAAACTAGTGTCAAAATTTGAATTTAAGCTCATATTTATAGGCCCAAAGTTGCAATTTCAAATTAGGGTTACCAAAATTGAAATCAAAATTATGTATAGTTTACTTGAAGTTGACTATAAATTCAAGAATAGCAAGTATGACTATTTCAATTTGATGACACTCAAATTGAAAACAGATGACATTGACACTGATGTCAACATCAATGTTACCAACACTTAGAAAAATTTTTGTAGTTTTTTTCAAGCACTAGTTCTAGGCTTTCGAGACCTTGTTTAACCTCCTAATTGATGTCAAATGATGTTGAGATGATGTCAAAGAAGCCAAAAGACCAGGGGAAGGTGCCAAATGCAAAGCTTGAATGTTGAGGATTGGATAATGCAACATGGATAGTGCTAACGTTGACATAGTTAGCTACATACTTAGAAAAAATTTTGGAACTTTTTCAAGTATTGGTTTCAAACTTCCAAGACACCCGAACTATCATCAAAATGGACCGAAATGATGTCGAGATGATGCTAAGTGACCTAAGAAGCCATGCGATGAGTTCAATTATAGGATATGATGGTCTATGAGGTCAAAATGATGATTTATAAATTGGTGATGCTAATGCTGACATTGATGTCAATGTTAGCATTATCCATACTTACTAGAATTTTCATCACTTTGCCCAAACTTGAATTTTGAGTTCTTGGAACTCTTTTTGGCCTTTAAACTAGTGTTGAAGGCTACCAAGGTAAAGTTAAGGAGTCCAAGAGTGTTGTTAACACCATGAAATGTTGGGTTGAAATGGTGATGAAAGCTTTGATGATATTAATGCTAATGTTGATGCTAGAATCAATGTTAGTGAAAGTACAAAAATTTCTAATTTTTTTTTTATTCTAAAAATTTTAACTCCTGAGATGCCAAAACTAATCCTAAAATGAGATGAAATGATGTTTCATAAGGATCAAGAGGCTTGTAACCCTATGAAATGTTGCAAACCAAAGTTGTTAAGTAACATATAGATGCTCTCAGAGGTACTGAGGCAAGTCATGAACTTGTTGATGCTCTAGAAGTAGAAAAAATGTTGAGTTTATAGGTCTCAAAGTAACTTGTTAAAAAGAGCTAATTTCAGAAGTTTGGAGTGCTAAACTTATTGTTGATGAGTTATCCAAGCCCTAGGGATACATGTCATACATTGAAATGTAGTTTAGATGAGGTTTAGAGGTGCTGATGGTAGTGTTTTCATTGCTAATGTTGGCATTAGTGTTAGTTTTAGTCATGCTTAGAAACATTTTGGTCATTTTTTTGAATTCTCCCTAAGTCGCTAAGATTGAAGTTGAGCTACTCGTGTATGGTCTTGAATTGTCCTTAGAGACTTCCAAAGGTTGAAAGTATGTCTAATAAAGTTATTTTGGGGAATTTTATCTTGCGATGTCCAAGGAAGATTAACTTGAAATCTACATCACTTACAACACATAAAAAATTTTTAATTTCAGAGTTATTCTAGGATCACCAAGAATGAATTCCATAAGTTAGACTATGAACTCAAATGGTTTCTAAAGAACTTTGAGAGCTAAGAATGTGTCTCATGATGATGATTTGGAGAGTTTGATGCCCAAACCCACACAAAATAATTGTTAAGACCATACTTAGTCTCGATCTTCAGTGAACCAAAAAAGTGGATTCAAAAATTTCAAAGTAAGAGAAAAATAAACTATGCTTTTTCTCTCAAATATATTAAAAAGTTAGATCAAGCTTTATTTCATAGCAATGATAAAAGAGAATATTTTCATAACTATGCTAATACATTATTCATTTATTTTAATGATGTAATGCATAGAATAACAAAATTGATATTAGGAAAAGTTGTTAATGTAAATAAGTTATATGAAGAAATGCTTGTATGGGGAGGACCATTGGTATGAAATATCATCTACAAGAAGTTAAATTTAGTTATGGAAGTGGGATTGAAAAATGAATGGTGCATCAATAAATTAATTATGCTCTTTTAGAAAGAAGACAAAAAAGATCTAAATAATTATATAATGATTGTAATAACTAATATTTTTAATAAGCTTCTTGACACCATTCTAGAATCTATGCTTGGAAGATGAGCTGAAGTAAATCAAATACATGCAATTTTCTAGGCACTATTTAGGCAACAACATTCTACTATAGATCACCTCATCACTTTAAAATATCTTATTGGTCAAGCAAATGGTCTACACAAAAAAAAGTTTTATTTGCTTTGTAGATTTTCCTAGAACCCATGATTTTGTCATCTGAAGTAGGTTATGAAGGTACCTAGAAAATTTAGAATTTCCTAGCACACTATTATTATTTATCCAAAAACTTTACAAAGAGGTATGCATTTAGTTTACAAATGTGCAAGAAAGAATTTTATTTTATAGTTTTATTAAGGTTAAACAAGGATACCCTCTTATTGTTATTTTATTTGTTCTTTTTATTGATGAACTTGAAGAGTGGATGCATAAAATATCAAATTTTTTTGCAATTACAATTGGAAGCAATTCACTTTCACTCTATGTTGATGATGTTGCCTTCATTTCAAATTGAATGGTCGGATTGTAACAAATGTGTAATACTCTTAATGACTTTTGTTGGCATTCAAGAATGAAAGTTAATGTCCAAAAAATAGAGAGAGTTAGGAATAAAGGATATTATTGCATTATTCTAATTTTGCTTTAGAGACAAAAATTATCCTTGATTCATTGTCTTTAAGCTCAATGATGACTTCTTCATATAGCCTTTGCATTGTTGCCATCAATTTTGCAAGGATGCCTAATTTATTGAGGGATAACCATAATTTTTTACAAATCATAGAAGCATGTAGTTTTGCAAGGTTAACAAAGCAAATAAACAATTTTCTATGAGGTTTTTTATCTTCTATTCAATATTTTAGGGTAATTAAATGGTCAGTTATAAAATGACTTTGTTTGAACTAGCGTGACATATTGCTCTATGATTAATACCTATTGGCCAAATGCTAACTTTTACAAGAAAAGTATCTAACAACTTAGCAAAGATATTACTTACAACAATTGTGCGATAGTTATTCAAATTACCTTTTATCTCATATTTTTTTACAAGCGTATTAGTTAGCTAACTTTCCATTCATTTCATTTTCCATAATTATGTTTAGTTGATGATAAAATTATGTATAAATAGAAGTATTTACCTATTAGAACAATTCAAAATACAAATGAGATAAGTACATTACTTAGATAATTACAAGTGGTATGAAAGCCTTAATTACTTTAAAAAACAAATATAAGAAGGAATCTATTCTAGCTTTGGATATATAAAAATAACTTTATCATGTAATTGTTCAACCTATTGTTCTTTATGTGTGTCTTGTATGGAATTATACTCTATCAAATAAATATTGAAAATAGATAAAAGGAATTTAGAAAAAGTGAAGAGACAAATATAATATTATATTATGCTTCTTGAAGCAAAGATGACATCGTTAGAGGTTGAAACTATTTGTTTGTTTATAGCCTACACTTAATATTTTTGCATCTTCATTGCATAAATATTCCAAAAAATTGATGATGGAAACCCACGATAAAACATGGCTTCATTGAGGGAGTCTGTGGCTTAACACATAGAATATTCAAGTGTATATTCTTTATTCTAATCCAAACGAAGTTTGCAATTTGACAAAACAAGTAGTATATCATATACTTTGGGAAAATGTAGAAGAGAAAAAAAATTTCTATTTGAATAGTACTAGGGGAGGCCTTAATTTAATGGTAAACTATTTATTTTTTGCTATTCCTCATTACTTATAATGCAAAATTAGCAAAGTATGAATGGGATCTCATCATATAAGAGTTAAATGAGGTAGATGTATAAATTCTTCATGTAAAATGAATATGTGAACTATGCAATACAAATAGCATTGAAAATGAATACCACATTTTCATGTAATGTTTTACATTAGACAAAGATGAAATATTATAGTTGCAAATTTTGTTGATTTATATTAAATGCTATCAAAAATACTTGGTAATTTTCTTAAGGATGTTTTTAAAACTCATAACATGTATATATCTACCATTAAATAAATCCATATCTATGTATGTAATAAAATTTCAATTTCTATGCACCATAAATCAAATCTATGTATGTCTTGCCTATTGTTATTTTGCTTTGAGAGATTGATGAACCATCAGTTGGCTGAGATATCATAGATGCTATGTTGTAAATACTACATCACATCTGCATTATAGAATCCCTGTTGGTGTGTCTCAATTTACTGTTACATCATAGATGCTACATCACATCTACGATGTTGTAGATGCAATATTACAGCTACATCAATGGATACGCATCAATGTAGCCCCATCCATGCATACACATTGATGTGTTGATGCATACAAGTCAACACAGTGTCTATTTTCACCTATAAATATGCATGCACCCAATATGTATTTGGCATTCTTTTATCAATAGAGTAGCTAAACCCTTGTATTTTTATTTCGTAGTCTTAGAGAATAATCACTAAGTGCCCATAGTGTGGATCTGACTTAGTTGTACATTGTCTTTTTTGAGTGGCAATGTACTTGGATACATTCCATGAATGGCAATAAGATTAAGATTGGTTCTTATTCATTGCAGCACTTTGACTTAGATTAAATTTACTTTCAATGCAATTTATATTCTATGTACTTAGTTAATATTTACATTTTCACAAATATTAATCAATTGGTGGAATGAACATGATAGTTTTGAGCATAAACACATATTTTCCTGGTAATCCTAGTAGTGTTATTACTTGGTTCGCCTAGTAGCATAATGCTTGGTAATCCTAGTAGTGGATATGTGGGTTCAAGACGTGTACGACAAGCTAGGAACAGATACTCATCACCTGTAGACTAGTTTAGAATTTATCTTTATGTTGTTAATTAGATTAAATAATTGATTTCTCTGTTATCATCAAGAGTAGCATAAAGTCAAAGCAACATCAACCATCATATGCCTCACTTTGGATTAAATCATACATGACAAAGCTACCACTACTCCAAGTGGGAAGATAGTGAATTGCAATCAATACTTAATGATTTAGATGCCAAACTATTCCAATCCATGGAATTCAATTAGGTTGCACATGAACACTTGTGATTCATATGGTTGGGCATAGGGGGTACCTGCTGCTCATCATTAGCGTCGTTGTCAAAGATGGTGCTAGTTATCTAGATTAGTTGTATCATACAAGATCGTTGTCAAAGTGTTAATGATTTATATTTTAGAAAATATTAATATTTTAAAGTCACACACGTTAAACCATGTATTCTTCACATAGGACCAAGTATGATTAGAACACTCATAGGAGAAATGATAGGTTCTATACTGAAGAGAATTGAAGTGAACAACCTCAGGAAGGGGTTTCATATGCTCACTTCCACTCTTACTACACACAAGGACTATATTCAATTGGTGCAAATAATCCTCAAGGATATGGAGAAATTCCTAGAACAAGGAGGGCCTCAAGGCGTAGGACCTCCTTTAAACCTAGAAAAGATAAATCAAGGGACCATGAGGGAGATATAGGAACCATGGTGATTCCCTAGTTCCTCATATTCCTTTTCCTCTTCAATGTCTAGTTTTGATGAAGCTGAACATAGGTATAGAGATAGAGCTCCACTATGGGGTCAAGATAAAGATAGAAATTCAACCCAAGGGTAAAATTAAAGACATCAAAATGAGCATAGACAAGATCATCACAATCATACAAATAAAAATATAGATTATCATCATGATGTATCTAATACAAATGAACCCTTGTTGGTTACCAAGGATCTAATATATATTTGGGAGGTAGTTCAAATACCCCAAACTCATCAAAGGGAACACCACATCAAACGACTTGATATGGAAAACATTCATAAATTTAGGAGAGGCTACAATTATGATCCCCAACATCATTTACAAGCCTTCAATGATGTCTATGCCTTGCAAACCATTGAAGACAAGTAGCAAAAGCTCAAGCTCTTTCCTAGGACGATAGTAGAAAAAGTTGGAAGTTGGTATAGATCATTGGAACTAAATTCAATCCATCAATGGTCTACAATGTTGGAACTCTTCAATGAAAAATACCAAACCTATGTGAGAGTATTCAACCTGAGAAAACAAATCTAAGTGTGGAAGCAAGAAAATCATGAACCCTTGGATGTGGCCTTGGATAGATACTATTCGCTACTACATAGATGTCCTGACCATGATTTCTCTTAAAAAGAGAAAATTTTCCACATAATAGATGGGCTTTGTAATCAAATAAGAGAGATCCTTGTAATTTATGACCAAGGTCGATTATCCAAACTAAAAGCCCATTAGATACAAAGGCTAATCGAGTGGGTGGAAAAAGAAGAAGGAGAGCTATGTAAATGAGAGAATGTATAGAAATATAACTAGGATCCAACTCTTTAAAAGAAAAGGGTCCATATCTATGATGAGGAAAGAGAGCTAGCTCTCGATAAGGTGATTTCACAACAAACCTTGCCAATACAAAAGTCTATCGATGTGCTTGAAGCAAGGATAGATAAGATGTGGGAGTTGAAAAATGACAAAGTTACAACTTACATGAAAACAATATAGGAGAGAGCAATGTAAAATGAATCAATTGGTTAAAAAAAGAGGCGAGAAAAGAACCAAGAAACAAGTAGGAACACTTATTGGGAAAAATAAAAAATGGCTATAAAAGAAGAGGCTATAGACTCAACCATAGAAGAGGATGATGGATGTGACATCTACCTATATGAACATCCAAAGGGCTATTGCCCAGCCATGTTAAGCTACATGAGTATTAGGCTTTTTCTTTGAATCCTAAGTTTGTACAAAAGCAAATGCATATGAAATTACCTTTATCACAAGGTGATTATTGACAATCCTACAACCAACCGTACTATCCTAGTGGGACTTCTTATCATCCTCAAAACTACTATTAACCACAATGGCAAAATGCACAGTTGTGGGGGAGGCCATCATCAAACTAGCACTACCCTTACTACCAGCTAGACCCATCTGGATATTACATTCAACAACCCATTGCCGTAAATGGTTCTACTTCCTCTACCTCAAATTGCTACTACCACTCTCTCGAATATCATCAACTTGAAACATCTTCTAAAGGATCACCACCTCACACCTTTCATCCTCTATCATATACTCAATATTCTCATACTTCTCTCCATCACATTTCACCACTAACACAAGAAGGTTTTGCACTACAACATCAATTGAAAAAAAGCTTCTTTTTTGTGAATAGACACAAAGATGATAATGCTAGTAGATTTCAACCACAACCTCAAAAATGTTCTTTCTTTAGGACAATTTCCATGCGTGATCATAAAACTAGTAGATCTACTAGAACAAGGCCAATCTGTTGCAACATCCTTCCTCTCTAAAATAATGTCTCTTGATCATATGCAAAATCCAATAACCATCATCACTCAAACACGAAAAAAAAAAGATAAACCTATAACTATGGAGAGATAGAAACCTCCATGCATTACTACTAATAATAAAGGATGTAGCTGTGAACCTGAAGATCAGAATATCTACATAACTCCTATGCCAATTCACAACAATGTTAAGGAACAAGTGTTTGAGGGAAAACAAGTCTACTCAATAGCCACTAAACTAGAAGACACCTAGTGGCTAAGAAATAAGAGTACAAAATTGTTTAAAAGATGCACAGAACCAAACAATCCACTTATTATTTCTAGAATTAAGGGAATGGATCAAATAGAGAACTTAGACATAGACATCTTACACTCTAACTATACACCTACAAAATATATTAAACAAGAAGACCCACAAAATAAGATAGAAAATCAAGAAGAAGAAGGAAACACATCTAGACCCTCTAAAAAGGAAATACATTCAAGTCTAGTTGAAGATATTTCTCCTAATTGGAATGAGATTATCATCAATGTTGGATGTGCTACCATGTGAACGATTAAATAAAAAATATGATAAATGGAAAAAACTGTGGTGTATAGCCAAGGTGTGCAATCCATTTGCCAAATGCTTGCCCACAAGATTAGTTGTGGGGGAGATACCCCATCTTGATGCAAGAACTAATACATGCTTTTCATTTTTTGTTGTACAATTTTTCTCATATTCCTATTTATTTTACCATTTTCTAATTCTTAATATGTTTTTTCATTTCTTGATATTTTTCATTTCATTTCTTTATAATTTTCTCTTTTCTTAAGTCATTTTTCTTCATGTTTCCATTAATAATATTACCATTCATGATGCAAAAGTCAATGCTATGTGTTGGGTTTTTATGCTATGCTATCAAGATTGATGAGCCATGATATTGAGGCTGCAATATTACATCCACGATATCGGGTTCTCAATATTAGATCCTGCCAAGTGATATCGAACATCCAATATTGGGACCTATCTCGTTGCCTATAAATAAGAGGCAAGCACACTTGGTCTAGCAGTTAGTTCTTAGTCCCTTACCCAAACTCTTGCAGTTTCTCCCTCTCAGAGTTAGAATTATTTCTGAGTACTCGCAGTAGGAGTCATAAAGTGAACGGATCTTTATTCACGCATTGTGTACCTAAGCACACCTTATGTCCAGAAATAAAGATGAACTTTGTGATAAATCTTATAGCATTTAGAATAGCTTATCTCTCACCCTTAATGCTATTTATAGTTCTTTAATGCTTTCATTAGTTAATTAATGCTGCTTTTATTGATTCGTTAATCTTCACAAGTAAGCATACTCAGTACAACCACTTCAAGCATGTGTGGAACACTTGGTAACCTAGTAACAATTAGCGTTTGGTAATCCTAGGAGTGTTACACTGGTTCAGGATGTGTATGGAAAGTGGAAGCAGATGCTGGTGTTAGGACTAGTTAGGACCTAGCTTATTAGTTAATTTAAATTAGTTATTCAATTAATTCACTTCTTCCCCCTTTAGCACCAGGACATAAAACATAAAAAGCATAAAAATTGTATACCTCAAGTTTACTTAACCATACAATCGTGCCATAAGAGTAAGCTTGGGAAGATAATGATCACCTAATCCATCCTTATTCTGTGAAGGTGCATAAGCACTTAGTCCTTGGAGTTCGACTGGATCACGTGTAATGCTTGGATTCGTATGGTTAAGCGTAGGGGTACCTTGCCGCTCATCATTGGCACCGTTGCCAGGGACTTTTTTGTTTGTGTGCTAATTAGAACTTAGGCATCTTTCCATCATTGGAACGAACCCTTTGGGTTTGTTATCTTAAAATTATTAGAAAAGAGAAGAGAAAAGTGTCACACACTAAAGAATTAATCATGTCTCCTTCTTCTTACAAGAGTGTTTCACCACCTAGGTTTGACACAATGAACAATCAGAGGCAAAGTACACATGATGACCTACCAGTGCCCCAACAGTTTCATGTGGTATACGTTCATCCTGATGAGTATATACCAAAATTTACTTTTATCCTCCACTAGGATGAACAAATTTACTTTTAACATAGTGTTACCTCCTGATCGTTCAATCCTAAGCATGCTTCTTTGTGTTCTCACATGAATTAGTATGCAACACTTACAGGCAGAGTACATTATGCATGAACATGACTCGAAAGAGTATCAACCCATGGAGGCACAACATCAAAGGAACTTACAAAAGGAGAGACATCATAAATCTATGAAGGGAAAGTGGTTGTAGGATGTCCCATATGTCATAGGCGAAAAGGAGGGTGGTGGACCTGCCTCAGGAGGTCTTCCACAAAATGATGTTCCTTCCGTTGACTTTGTTCAAGGGGTTGTGTATTAAAATCTTCACTCAACCATCCATAACCCAGATTATGGTACCGACAGACACAAAGGATCCAAAAAAGGAACACAAACACATGACAAAGATGGACATTCTGATTGTAACCGTGATCAAGGCCACAACCACCAAAGAGAAGGTAGTAGGCATCATTATGATGATGGTCCTCCTCTCTCTTCACCTTCATCATCTCCTTCCCCCTCTCCTTCAGGATCGGAACAAAATCCCAGAGGGAAAGACCCTGAGGATAATGGTAGGCAAAATAGGAATAATAGACAAAATAGCCAAGAAAGGGAATGAGGGCATTCGAGAGAAACACACCGTGAAAGGAGGAAGAGTAGTGAACAGCATAGGCATCATAGATGCCATAGAGAATATGATCACAATGAACCCCTACTTGCTACCCTAAGTATGCTAGATATAACTGAGGCTGTTAGAATCCCAAAAAGGCATAAAAAAGATAGCAGGATCAAACGATTAGACATGAACAATATCCCATGATTTGAAGCGAGATACAATCCTGATCCTCAAAATCATTTGCAAGCATTTCAGGATGCATGTGCCTTGCAAAATGTAGAAAACGAGTGGCAAAAACTCAAGTTGTTTCCACGGACACTGATCAAGGAAGTGGAAAGCTGGTACCGGTCCTTAGAACTAGAATCCATTCATCGATGGAGTACCATGTTAGAACTGTTCAATGATGAGTATCAAACATACTCCTAAGTTTCCAACCTGTGAAAGCAAATCCAAGGATGGAAACAAGGAGGACATGAACCCTTGGATGCTGCCATGGACCAATATTATGCATTATTACATTGTTGCCTTGGCCATGGTTACTTGCAGAGGAAACAACTACGCCATCTCATAGATGGACTTAGGCACGAAACATGAAGAACCCTTGGGACTTATGCCCAAGGAAGACTATTGGAGCTTAGATTCCATCAAGTACAAAGATTATCGGAGCAAGTTGCCAAGTAGGAAGGTGAGTTAAGGAAAAGAGAGAGTCTGAAGGAATACAATAGAGATCCTTCCCTCTGAAAGAAGGGAGTTAGATTTTGTGAGGATGAAGAAGAGTCACCACTTGAAGAGATGGTGAATAGGAAAACTTTTCCCATTCAAAAACTTGCATCAAAAGTATCGAAAAAGGTGAACCAAATGTGGGACTTCCTAGATAATAGATTTCAAGCTATTCTCAAAATAGTAGAGGAGTCTAGGGAACTAGGTAGTGACTGAGAAGGAGAAAAAAGAAAGAAACTAAATATGCATGTAACAAAGGTAAGGGAAAAGCTACCATCATTGAAGAGGTTGTGGATTCAGATACAGACAATGATGGTGAATGTGAGATATGTCAATATGACCATCCTAAGGGATGTTGCCCAGTAATATCACATTTGTAAGAGTCTAGGGTGTATGCACTAAACCCACGATTAAACAGATGACAAACACCCTAAAGGTTATCTTATCCTCAAAGTAGCCCAAGATAGTTTCACCAACCCTTGATGTATTATCCAAGTGGAACTCCACCACAACCAAATGAATAGTACCAATAGTGGCAACACCCACAATCATGGGGAATGCCACCACCATGTCAATAGTATCATTACTGTTAACCTAACCCATATGGATACTACGTGTAGTAGCCAATCTCTCCACGTGACTCTACTAGTCATGCTACTCCTCAGTCTCACTACCAAACCCTGAGTACTATAGAACTCCTTCTCCTAGAGAAGAGGTTTCACAAATGTACTATCCTTCTCACCCGACTACACCTCTTCCACCCTTAGCCCCATTACCACCTACTCCAGCTATGCAGGGTAAGCTCCCTACCCAGCTGTAGCAATGTAATGCTACAAGGGCTGTCAACCCTCAACTTGTTACTGGTTTAGACAACTGCATAAAGAAGAAACCTTTCTTTAGAACCAATAGTCCAACTAAGTCTTTACAACCACAAGCGGCAAATTCTCCAAACAACTCACCACCATTTGAATCTTCAAAGCTTTCTTCGAACCAAGGACTGCACTTAATGCACACGGTCATGTTGACTCATGTAATTACCGATTGGATTAAAGCTGGCTACCTTCTTAGGAAATTCTCTAATTCTAGAAGTCCTATTATATATTTGCAAATCGTTGGGAATGAACCCTACAAAGCTCTTTTGGATTCAGGTTCTGGTGTTAAATTAATCTCTCAAGAAATGTACAAAGCCTGGAACCTACCTCCACTAAAAAAGAGTAACATACGTTTAGAGTTGGCCAACCAATCCATCACTATCCATTAGGACTAGTGGAGGACATTGTCACCACTATTTATGGGTGGTCGTATCCAGCTAATTTCCTAGTGATTCAAGTCAACAACTCTAAGGGGAACTTCCCAATCATAATGGAAAGAGCATGGCTAAGCACAATTGACGTGCACCTAGGAATACATGATCTTTTCCTAGAAATATCAAAGGAAAATACATTTGGAAAGATCAAGAAGAAGAAATTTTTATGCATCACATATAGTGACACAAGGTGTAATTGCGTGCAAAAGTCCTAGTTTGTACAACATTTAACATTGCTTGCGTGCAACCAATGTGCACCAATAACTAACATACAAAGATCCCTGTATGCAACAACCACAAGATAGGAAGGCACCTAGTGGTTGATAGCTAACCAAGATAACAATTCAACTATATGCATGGAACCAATTGAGAGCTTGACTTGCACCTACATTGATAGCATAGATACATTAGAGCAAGTCCAGCACCAACTTCCAAGTCCTAACATCAAAAATATCAATTGGGGGAAGTTGGAAATCCCTGACAAGTTCAAGCAAAAACCCCTTGAGTTAAAAGTGTTACCCACTGGTATGGAGTATACATTTCTCAAAAGTGGAAAACTAGTAATCATTAACGCTAAGCTTACTCCTCAACAAAAAGAAAGACTACTGAAAATGGTAAACAAATAGTCAAAAGCCTTTACTTGGTTATATTCCAAATTAACTAGAATAGATCCTAGGATATGCCAACATAGAATTTACACTAACCCCTCCATGAAACCTCTACAACAACCACAGAGTCGACTAAACCCAAAGCTTAAGCAAGTGGTTAAAGATGAAATTGAACAACTTCTAAAGGCTAGGTTCATGTATCCCATTACTAATAGTGAATGAATTAGTATGTTATTCATTGTGCGCAAAAAGAAAGGTAAATGGAGGATGTGTATAGACTTTAGGCTACTAAACATGGCAACATTTAAAGACCACTTTCCATTGCCATTCGTCGATCAAGTCTTAGATACCATTGCAGGGCATTGCTACTATAGTTTTCTGGAAGGCTATAGTGGATATAATCAAATTAAAATAGCACTAGAAGACCAAGCCAAGACTATGTTCACAAGTCCTTGGGGGACATTTGCATATAAGCAGATGCCATTTGGCTTGTGCAATGCGCCAACAACGTTTCAAACATTTGGTTCTAAGTATCTTTTAGCAACAAATAGGAAATGGTGTGGAGGTCTTTATGGACAATTTCTCCACCTATGAAGCAGACTTCAAACAAGAATTGGACTAATTAAAGCAAGTATTGAAGCAATGTGTAGAAACCAACTTAAGGCTCAATTGGCAAAAAAGCCATTTAATGGCCCAAGTAGGCATTGTATTAGGGCACAAGATGTCACAAATAGGGATAGAAGTAGATCCTGAAAAGACTAAGGTCATCCAAGAAATCACTTGGCAACATGAAACTAGAAAAGACATTTGATCATTCCTTGGACATACTGGCTATTATAGATGCTTCATTTATAACTTTTCAAGGATTGCAAAACCTTTGGTAGAACTAACAAAGAAGGACATACCTTTTGAATGGACCAAGAAATGTGAGCAACCCCTTTTAAACCTTAAAATAGAAGCTTGTAGAAACACCTATTCTACAAGCTCCTGATTGGTCCAAACCATTCCACATAATGACTAATGCATCCAAATTTTCCCTAGGAGTTGTACTTACATAATTAGATGATCAAAAACATCCCTATTACATCCAATATGCAAATCGAAGTATCGATGTTGCACAACTCAATTACATCGCAATGGAAAAAGAGTTAATGGCTATGGTGTTTGCACTAGAAAAATTTAGACACTATGTATTGGGCTATAAGATATTCTTACATATGGATCATAGTGTAATTCAGTTCCTAATGAATAAACCAATGGTGAGCCCTTGCATCATACGATGGCTCATGATCTTACAAGAGTTCGATCTTACGATGATCAATCATAAAGACAGTAAGAATGTTGTTGTTGAGCATTTATCTTGGTTGTGATGGGATAAAAAAGAGGATGAATATCCAATTTCTAATCATTTCCCTGATGAACTCTTCTTTGCAGGTGTGATAAACAATCACTTACCCACTAATAAAAATTGGTATAGTAGCATTATCACTTATCTGCTTACACAAGAAACACCATAAGGGTTAGATGTCAAAAAGAAACAATAGTTTCTTCACCGAGCCAAATATTTCATGGAAATCAATAGACACCTTTATAAGGTATGTCCCGATGGCTTGGTTCGATGTTGTGTTCCCGATGTAAATCAATTGCAAGTTCTCAAAGACACTCATGAGGGCCCTTATGGGGATCATTACATGGGGAGATGAATAGCCATAAAAATCTTACTTGTAGGATATTATTGGCCTACATTGTTTCAAAATGCTCATCATTTCATCCAATCTTGTGAGCACTGCCAACATGATAAGGGAATAACTACTAGAATGAAGGGTCTGCAACTATATGAGGAATTAATTTTATGGGGCCTATTACAGTAATGTCTAATGGAAAAGCCTACATTGTTGTTGCTATTGACTAGTTTACCAAGTGGGTAGAAGTAGCCACTGTTATGAACTGTACATCATCTACTGCTACACAATTTGTTCAAAAACAAATCGTAAATAGGTTTGGCATGCCTCATGCACTTATTTCTAACAATGGTACACTCTTTATAGGTTCAACTTTTTAAAAGTTAATGCAACACTTAGGAGCTGAGCACAAACTGACTGCACCACATCATTCTCAAGCGAATGGTCAATCCAAGGTCACTAATATGGAGATCACAAAAATATTGATACAAACCATTAGTAAGTATAGGCGAGATTGGAGCACCAAGCTGAACTCCCTTGTGCAAAAATATTGACACAAATATGGAGATCACAAAAATATTAACACAAACCTACTTACAAGTATAGGCATACCACTCCACATGGGAACTCCCTATAGGCTACTCTCCCTATGAGTTAGTGTACAGTAAACTTCCAATGCTTCCTATTCAAGCTAAGCTCTGTACGCTATCCATGGCATGTGACATTAACCTTAACCTCAATCTAGCATAAAAAGAATGGTTAATGAGCCTTAACTTGCTAGATGAGAATCGACTAGCTGCCCTATCATCCAATGAACTACACAAGGCCTTTAACAAACAAACTCATGACTTAAGAATTAGGAAATTCAATTACCAACTGGGAGATAAGGTTCTTGATTGGAACCCACACATGCACCACAATGAACTAAATTTCAAACACTATGGGAAGGACCTTATATCATTCATGAAAATTTTCCTTCAAGGGCCATGATGATCTACAAACCTAAAAGCTTGAATAAGAAGTTATTGGTCAACATCTAGCAAACCAAACCCTTCCATGAGCCTAAAAAAACTAGTACTAATACTACCTCTATTGGTGGACAACCTTGCTCATTATTTTGGATCTCCTCCTTCTGATTCGGTCGTGAGGGAGATGGTCACCAATGCTAACCATTCTAAGCCCTCAGTTCCTTTGCCTTTTTTATTTTACACATTTTTATTTTATACATTATTCATCTTTACTTATTTTTTTTAACCATCGTTAACATTTTTACTATTTCTTTTTTTTTTATTCATTCTTATTCATCACATAATAATTGCTCACAATGGTGGGTTGTATTATAATAAGTGTTGATTACTAATGTTTGGTTTTTACCTTTGACTTTCAATGTTGATGCTAAGATATGGTTTCTTTTGATAAAACAAGCAATGAGTCCACATCACCCAATTATCCATGCAACTCTATGGTCTCCCTTATTTTGGAAATGTATTGTCCCTTTTCTAAGAAAAATTATTAATGAATTTGTGCCTTAGTACTCTTCAAACCAAGGAAGGATTCAAATGAATGGAAAAGGATGTAACCTCAAGGGGATTTGATGCATTTTTGTTGGCTATTCTCTTAGGTACTTGGATGTTTTTCATAAAGTCCTCTACCATTCAGCTATCGACTAATATATCAAGAACTTGACTAAATCAAATAGGCCTTTGCATGGTGTGGTTCTCACAAAAAAAATAGGTGAGAATTCAAAGCACACCCCTTAGACATAATAAAGAAACATGGGCTATAAGCACCGGTTATGGCACTAGAAAGACATGTTACCCATGCCTAAAGGTTCCCTCTAACTAAGGTCCTTTCTCACTTCCTACTGCTCTATCTTTCTCTTATTGGAATGGTGGTGACTCTATGCACATATTCTTGTTACTTTGGGAGGATGGGTTGGTCAAGTGTGTTGATGCAAGGTCACTACATGTGGATCGTTGAATTTGGATTTGGACAAAATTTTATTAAGTTACCTTAATCACATATTACACAAGGGACTTTACACCACCTTAATTTTGGGACTCCATTCCATTCTCTCCTCTCTTTTCTTTCCATATTTCTTTTCAGATTCCACCCCATTGCTAGTTTTATGATGAGTCTATATCTTGGTTGATGCATTATTAGCCTTTAGTAAAATTGCTATGGGTAAGTTCTTAAACTTTATTTCCATATGTCATTCTGAGAGCCCATGGACCCTTTCATTTGTAGGTTTGTCAAGGCATTCAGAGCAAGAGCCTGCTTTGGGGAGGATCCACTGGCATTCCTTTTTAGTGTAATCATTAAGCTCATTTCCTTCAACATCTCTTCTAATCAACTATTTCTTATTCACCCCATCAATGACATTTGTTTTTGCTTTTGTTTTATTAGCTTCACGATTGTTATTTCTCTTATCCTTCTTATTCTTTACAATTTTCCACCCTATTGCTACGGGAGGTTCACTCTTAGTCATGGGGGCCTTATCACAAATTTTTCCATTTCATAATTATCTTACCCCTACACCTTGGATAGTTATCATCCATAAACCTATAACCCAGTATCTACCATACTCACAACCTGGCCAATGTGCTTTATATTGAGGCAAGGTATCAGCTACATTAGGTTTTATCCACCCTTGCTAATCTATGAATGTGTTGTGTATCCATATGGCAATTACATGAACAATGGACTGGGATAAGGGGAAGCACTCAAGATGGACTAGAGCTAGAGCATTTATGCAAGGAATAAGTTTGGACATGTGGCTATGGATGAACAATGATGTGCATAGTTTCGACATCAGTAGCAACGTGCCTCATTTTCTCTCTCTCTCTCTCTCTTCAAGCTATCGAATGAGGGTTTGGATGTCATCTATGTACAGTGTTCACCACAATGGGCATGAAGACCAATGCTGTAATATATTTGTCAATCCATTCCCTAGGCACTCTGAATCTGTCATCCCATGTTATCGTCAGTTGTCATCTAGTCAATAATCCCATACCTTCCAAATATTTTGTAAGTAACTAAAGGATGAGTTTTCATTCAGTCGTGGGGATATGATGAGCCACAATATCAAGGTCACGATATCGTATCCTGCCAAGCAATATTGAACATATGATATCAAGACCTATCTCATTGCCTATAAATAAGAGGTGGGTGCACTTGGTTTGGTAGTTAGTTGTTAGTCCCTTACTCAAACTCTTGCAGTTTCTCCCTCTCAGAGTTAGAATGATTTCTGAGTGCTCACAGTAGGAGTCATAAAGTGAACAGATCTTCATTTGAGCATTGCATACTTGAGCACACCTTGTATCCGAAAATAAAGATGAAATTTGTGATAAACCTTGCAGCATTTAAAATATCTTATCTCTCATCCTTAATGCTATTTATAGTTCTTTAATGCTTTTATTAGTTAATTAATGTTGCTTTTATTGATTCGTTAATCTTCACAAGTAAGCACACTCAGTACGACCACTTCAAGAATGTGTGGAACACTTGGTAACCCAATAATGATTAGCATTTGGTAATCTCAGGAGTGTTACATTGGTTCACGATGTGTACAGAAAGTGGGAGTGGATGTTGGTGTTAGGATTAGTTAGGACCTAGCTAATTAGTTATTCAATTAATTCACTTCTTCCCCCTTTAACACCAGGACATAAAACATAAAAATCATATACCTCAAGTTTACTTAACCATACAATCGTGCCATACGAGTAAGCTTGGGAAGACAACGATTGCCTAACCCATCCTTGTTCTATGAAGGTGCATAAGCACTTAGTCCTTGGAGTTTGACTGAATCGCACGTAACGCTTATATTCGTATGGTTGAGCATAGGGGTACCTCACCGCCCATCAAAGATGATTAGGTAAGTAATTGTGTGAAGCAATGAGGGCACCTCTTTCATCCTCCTAGTTTTCTAAATACAAAGGTATTTTATCATGAAAGTAATTTAGTTCTTTTATGAAACTAAAATCAATCAATGATCATTGTACCTTGAAGAAAGAGGAAATAACCAAGTGGGAATGGCAAAGGATGTGACCTCAAGGGGACTTGTTGGATTCTCTTCTTGACTTTCTTCATGTCATTTATGACTCTTCATGGAATGTATCATCACTCCTCTATTGACCAATAATTAGGAAGCTATGTCTCTTCTCTAAATTTATGCATGGTTTTGGGACTACTTTTCATCCATTTTATTAATGTTTTCTACTTTTCTATTTCCATATCCATTAATATTTCTTGGCCATCTTTTGAATCAAACCTTTGGTTTCAGTTGTTAAAAAACTTGTGTGCTTTTAGAGTTACGCTCATTAGTCATGGGGATAGAGATGTCCACTTTGAAACTTTTTGAGATTTTTGAAATTTTTTCTAACATCCTATTTTTGAACATCATGGTAACTAATAGTAATTGATCAAAATAATGTAAAAAACTTGATAATTATAGTTACCTCATAGCCTTGGGCATAGTACGCTATCATCATCTTATGCTTAAACGCAAACTAACAAATCTAAAAATGGTTAATTATTAAGGAAAATTTACCAAAACTAATGTTGATCTTTTGGTGACTACAGATGATGCTAAAAGAAATTCCTAGGAAAGAAGCTCTTTTTCCAGGCACAAAAATGAAACCAAGAGAGGGACAACGGAGTATATGCCCATAGACAAATCATAGTACATACAAGATAATAGCTCAAACATCACATGATTGCTAGATCCATGGGATAATGAGAAGAAATTCTAGTCCATCCTTCAAGAATGTTCTACATAACTAGAGAAGCATCAACATGACAATCAAGGTTGAAAGTCTTCCACCGCTAGTGACAACAAGAAGAATCATCTTTAGCAAAATTTTGAAGATCTCTAAAAATTTTGTAATCTTTAATGTATATCTAGTATTTTTATCTTTTATTTAGTTTGTAATTGATGAGTGGCGAGGTACCCCTACACTCAACCATACGAATACGAGTGTGCACGCGTGATTTGGTCGAACTCCGCAGACTAAATTCCTTAACACCACAAGAAACACTTGGGGTTAATCGTTCGTTGTCTTCCCAGGCTTGCTTGTAAGTGTCACGGTGTATGGTTAAGCAAGTCTGAGGTATGTGATTTTTTGGTATTTTTCGGTTTATCTTCTATGCTATTAGGGGAAAGGGTTGAGAAAACTAAACTAACTCTAACTAATGTCCTAATCTAAATTAACTAGCGTCAGCATCCGTTCCCACTTACCGGACACACCCTGAACTATGCAACTGTGGCTTACCAAATGCTAATCGTTACTGGGATCACCACACGTAATGCAAGTGCTCGAAGTGGTCGTACTAAGGCACCTATTTAGCTTAAGTGTGATAAGTAGCCGATTCCTTAGCTAGCCGTACACACCCGTGGGTGCTCGTAACTAAGTTGTACTTATCACACGTTCTAGCCTAGCAATNCAAGGTTTATCCAATCAAGTTTGTCTTTATTGCCGTACACAAATTAGGTTCAGGTTACAAGCTGCTCGAATAAAGAGTCGTTCACTCTAGGACTCCTACTGCGGGCACATGGGAAAAATTCTAACTCTAGAGTGATCAATCTGCCAGAGCTTCGCTACTTCTAGCCAGGATTGGGAAATGAAGGGAGTGCCACCTCTTATTTATAGATATGGCGGCGGACCGCGATATCGCGTACACGATATCACGGCGCATGCAGGTCACGTCTCATCATACCCCCATGACTGAATGAAAACTCGTCCTTGAGTTCCTTACAATGATATCAGGTAGGTATGGGATTATTAGGGGAAATGGAACTAATGGGATGACATGTGAATGGTCTTTATTACAAGACTTAACAAAACTGGTGTTCATGAAAACAAGGATGAACACCTTATTACAATGACATTAGGCCATATTTGGTGGCTGAGAGAAAAGAGGAGAGAGAAAGAGAGAAGAAGAAAGAAGAGTCTTGTTGTTGCCAACGCCTAGATTGCGCCTTCCGTTGTCCATCCATAAGTGCATTATCAATTCTGCTCCTTTCATAATGCTGCTCCACTCCAAGTGTTTGCTCCAGAATTATGAAAGGAGCAGAATTGATAATGCTGCTCCACGCCAAGTGTTTGCTCCGTTGTTGTATGATGGCCATCTACACCCACAACACAATCATATATTAGCAAGGGTAATTGAATTATTAAGTAAAGCATACCTTGCTGCGGTGTAAGTTCATTGGCTAAGTTGTGGTATGGCTGATATGGATCTGGGAAAATGTAGATGATGGCTACCGAAGGTATAGGGGTTAGGAAGAAAAACAAAAAAATCCATGGCGTAGGATAAAAATCGAAAAATTAGGCCCCGTACCCCCATGACTAATCGCGAACCTCCGGTAGCGTTAGAATGGAGAACGAAAAGGAGTAGGAAAGATAGGTAAAAAGGGACAACTATGGCATCGGTGAAGGGGATGTCATGATGGAAATGAACAAAAATTTTAATTAACTGCAAAAATGTTAAGGAAAAGAAGTTAACTAATGTTCCAAATAGGAATGACAGTGGGTCCTCCCCAAGGTAGGCTCATGCCCTTAATGCCCTGACAATCCCACATTCAAAGAGTCCATAGGCTCTAGGAATGTCCTTTGGAACAAGAGTTAAAGACTTAACCATAAGAATTTACCAAAAAGAAAACAAAGCATCAACCAAAGTATACACGAATGATACAACCAGCAATGAGGTGAACAATGGAGAAAAGGATGGGAGAAAGAGAAGTGGAATGGAATCCCAAGAACAAGGTGGTGTACAGCCCCTTGTGTGGTTTATGATTAATGTGACTTGGCAAAGCTCATTCCAACTCGGGCCTCAAACCAATCACTTCCAGTGACTTCGCATCAATGCATTTGGTTAAATCATCCACTTGGACAACAAGGGTGCACCTTCGAGAATCACCACCATTCCGACAAAACAAAGGAGAGAATGGGAAGCGAGAAGGGCCTTAGTTAGAGGGAACACTTTGGTTCCATAACTAGTGCTTGCAGCCCAAATTTTATTTCGTCTAAGGGGTGTGCTTTGAATCCTCACTTTTAGCTTTTTAGCTTTCTTTCTTTTTCTATTTTTTTTTTCTTTCTTTCTTTCTTTTCTCTTTTTTTTTTGTTTTTTGTTTTTATGTGTGGGGACCACACCATGCAAAGACTTCTTTATTTTTATTGCCTCAGCTTCCGATTATTGGGTAACATCGGAA
>MNCI01023742.1:933329-1001660 GCA_015680685.1 Gnetum montanum | reverse complement strand
CCTATTTGAATTTCTAAGCAGTGCCCAACTTCTCCCAAATGATGATCTTAGATTCAGGGGTGGAAGTTGGCGATGCTCACGTTCCAATGTGTCTATGCCACAGTTGTTGGCATGAGCTTCCTCAATTTGTTCCATGCATATTTGTTTACCCTTATGAGAAGCTGTCAACCACGGGGTATCTACTACTTCTTATGTGGTTGCTACATACAAGCATCTTTGTTGTAGAGTTTCCTGGGCACACCTGTGACATGGAGACATTTCCTCTGTGTCATCACCCGATGAATCACTGTATGTGATGCATGGAACTTTCCTCTTCTCGATCTTTCCACATATGTTTATCTTAGAGATTTCCAAGGAAAGATCGTGGATCCTAAGGCATGCGTCCACTATACTAAGCCATGCCCTTCCCATTATAATTGGGAAGTCCCCTTCGTTGTTGTTAACCTCGATCACTAGGAAATCCGCTGGGTAGGACCAACCACACACAGTGGTAATAACGTCCTCCACTAATCCCAAGGGAATGGTGATGGACTGGTCTGCCAGCTCCAGTTGGATGTTGCTCTTCTTAAGTTGGGGCAGGTTCCAGGTGTGATACATCTTTTGCGAAATTAAGTTGACTCCGGAACCCTGAGTCAAGAAGAGCTCGATGTGGTGCATTCCCAGTGATCTGCAAATAAATAAAGGGACTCCCAAGATCAGTTAGTTTCCTGGGAAGGTGGCCTACCTTGATCCAGTCAGTGACGGTATGTGTTAACATAACCGTATGCATTACACTCCCTTGGACTGAAGGGTGCTCCGAAGCGTTAGTAGTTAGAGGCCTATACATGTACCCGTCCGCTTGTTGTTGCGAGAGTTTGTCCGGGCTCCTAGTTCTGAAAAAGGGTCTCCTTTTTGTACAGTTGTCGCCAGAACTAGTATCCGGTTGGATATTTACACTCTGAATATTTACAGCTCTCGTGGCGTGACGTTGCTGCGGTTGGGTAGGCAATTCCCCTTGCATTGTTGGAGCAGGAGGTGTTATGGGAACTACTTGAGGAAGAGGTGCGGGTGGAGTTAGAGGATGGACGGAATGTGGGATGTCTCTCGGAGGAGAAGGAGTCCTTCTGAAGTACTCCCGAGCGTGGTAGTGACATTGTGGAGTAGTGTGACCCATAGCGTCACCTGGAGAAACTGGCTGCTACACATAATATCCATAAGGATCAGGCTGCTGGTAAGGGTACTGATGTGTTGGCGGTGGCATCCCCCATGACTGTGGGTATTGCCACTGCTGGTGTTGTCCAATGGACTGCGGAGGCGTTCCACTTGGATAATACGTTAAGGGTTGGTGAAACTGCCTTGGGTTACCTTGTGGATAAGGTAACCTTCGGGGTGTTTGCTGTTGATTAAGTCTTGGATTTAATGCATACACCTCGGACTCCTGCAGGTGTGAGATAAGTGGACAACATCCCTTAGGATGGTCATAATAGCAGATCCCACATCCACCATCATCGTCTGAATCGGAATTTTCAGCCTCATCGGAGTTAGAAATTTTTCCCTTACCCTTGTTATGTGCAGGGTTAAAGTTTCTCCGCATGTTTTTGCTTTTTTCACTACTTTGCTCATCCTTAGACTCCTCTACGGTTTTCAAAACTATTTCTATTCGTGAGTCTAAAGAATCCCACATTTGGTCTACCTTAGCCGATACCTCCGTTGTTAACTTCTGGATCGACACGGTTTTCCAGTTCACCAACTCTTCGAGTGGTGACTCATCCTCCTCATCACAGAATTTCACTCCCTTCTTGTGAAGGGAGGGATCGCAGTTGTATTCCTCCACACTTTCTCTTTTACGTAGCTCACCCTCCTCTTGCGCTACTTGTTCCAACAAAACTTCAACTTCATGGGCTCTTAGTTGGGAGAGTCTCCCTTGGGCATAAGTCCCAAGAGTTCTTCTCGTTTCATTTCGTAGCCCATCCACGAGGTGGCGAAGTTGATCCCGTTTAGCGTACCCATGGCCCGGGCAACGATGTAGCAATGTGTAGTAACGGGCCATGGTAGCATCCAAGGATTCATAAGCTCCTTGTTTCCAGCCTTGGATCTGCTTATGCAAATTGGACACTCTGGAGTACGTTTGATATTTTTTGTTGAAAAATTCAAGCATCGTACTCCACCTCCTGATGGATTCCAATTCTAAGGACTGGTACCAGCTTTTTGCTTCTTTAGTGAGTGTCCTTGGGAACAACTTAAGTTTCTGCCATTCATTATCTATGTTCTGCAAGGCACAAGCATCGTGGAATGCGTGTAAATGATGTTGAGGATCAACGTTGTATCCCCCTTCAAAACGTGGGATATTATTTATGTCCAAACGCTTGATCCTACTGTCCTTTAAATGCCTTGTGGGAATCCTAACAACCTCTCTAATATCAAGCATACTTCGGGTTGCGAATAGGGGTTCGTCATGATCATCTCTTTCATGACGTCTGTGATGTCTACGTTGTGGTTCCCTATTCTCCCTACGTCCTCGCCCTTGTCCTAACTCCTCTCGACCTCCTTGTCGAGGCGTTTCATCTCTTTTACCTTTACTCTCCGCGTTATGCTCATGGTGGCTGTGCCCAGATGTGGAAGGAGAGTGTGAATGATGAGATGAAGGAGAAGAAGAAGGGGATCCATCACCATGGTGAACTTACTTAACCATACACTGTGATAAATACAAGTCTGGGAAGACAATGAATAATTAACCTTAAGTGTTCCATGAGGCGTGTAGGCACTTAGTCTGCAGAGTTCGATCGGATCGCACGTGTGATGCTCGTATTCGTATGGTTGAGTGTAGAGGTACCTCATCACTCATCATAAGCAATCCCAATTCTAGGTGCCTTCATGAAGAAATTTTTCTATACTTAGACAAATTTTTAGTATTTCATAATTAGTTGTTATTCATCATAAAAATCCCATTATTTAGGGAGGAATCCATGATCCTTCCCTTCATAATTATAATCTTAATATTCCAATATTTTATGTTCTTTTATACACATGTTACACTTAGCTTTTATTTTATTACTTAATGTCCATTTTATACTTCGTTGATTTTTAGGCAAGTTTATACTTAGCCATTTTTTTAATGATGTACACTTGGCTCTTGTTGGTAGTAAAATTGAACATTTTTGTCATTCCCCTATCATTCTTAGTTCATGTGCAGTAGGCAAAGTCCATATTTGATTGGATGTTTTGTGCTCATTTATTTTATAATCATTGATATCTCAAGGGATGTATTAATCCAAAGACCATTTATGGCCGCAAGTTGAGTATTTTAACACTTAGTTCATAAAGGTGCCCTTGTGGGAGTGTGAAAAACATTTCTACATGAACAAGTTTATTTATTAAAAAGAGGTTCCCATATAATCATCTTTATGAATGCCCTTTGCAATCCATTTTGTTGAGAGAGAAACACCTTAGTTATAACAATTAATGAGATCAAGTCCTCCATCTTTCTTACTACTAGGGCAAAGGAAAACCATAAACTGATCCACAACAGTTCATGGGGTCACTTCATGTAATCCATCCATGTACATTTCATGATCATCTTAACCATGCTTATGTGTGTCCCTGGGTCCCATCCCTACTTACCAACTAATTTCATTCCTATAGCTCATCTAAGTTTTTTTTTCCACATTTACCTCTTTAAAGAGCTAAATTCTTTATTCATTTTGTAATAAATTTACATCATTTTTAATTATTTTTTCTCATCTCTTTTGTATAAATCCTTTCCAACACTCTCATGGAATTACAATGTAGTAACCTTTTTTCATTGGACCCTTAGATGATCTTCTTTACATAATGTCCAAATCATCTAATACTCTATTCTTGTAGCTTATTTGAAATAAAAGCCATTGCAAGCCTTCATCTAATATCTATACTATCCAATTTATCTTCTTTGTGTAACCACCAACATCCATAATATTCAAGTATTTGCATTTCTGCCACACTAATTTGTCATTCATGCCTCTTTAGATAAACCAACATTTAACACCATATAAGATAGTAGAGCCAATTAATGTCTTGTAACATTTTCATGTGATTCTTTTTATCATGTAAAACATCACTAGCCTATGTCCATTTTGACCATCCTCCCTCAATCTTATGTCGTGTATTTTTATCAGTTTCATCATTTGATTAAAGCATTGAAACTGCATAGCAAAATTGTTTGTTATGAAAAACTTTTTAGCCTTGCATTGTTACTTCATAAATTAATTATAATCATGACATGAGAAATTAATTTTTTAATGGATTTGATATTTCTCCAGTGAATCTGATTTTTTTCAATAAATCTAATTTTTCTCACTTCGATTTTTTCCAACAAATCTAATTTTTTAAGAATTCTCCTATGGGGGATTCTATATTACTTCTATATTCTTTAACCAATGTTGAAATTTTTGCTTCTTTTATTGATGCAGAAATTTCTATTGATTCTCAAATTACAGATTTACAAGCTTGTAAGAAAAAAGTTGTGACACTTTCTTCCAATGATGTTAATGTAACTAAGACACCTAATTGTGTTCTTTTTAATAATATATATACATGAGTCATTGGTTACTAATTTTTAATCACAATATGTGTTCTTTGAAATTCTGAATTACCTACCTCGTAATTGAAGTTTCATTTTGCAATTAAATAATATGATTAAAAAACATGCCATTCAAGTCCTTCATGCCAAGTATTATTCTCATTTTTTTTCTTCTTGTTGAGTTAAGCAATACTTTGATAGTGCATTATGCCTTAGACATAGGATCTTTTATACATAAGTATTGATAATTCATAAGTGGGCTCCTAATTTTGAATTCCAATTTGAAGAATATGCTAAAGTTTCATGTTTTATCAAGTTATATAATCTCCCATTGATTTTCAAAAAGCCGAGCAAAAAATTATTAGTCTTCTTGGTCTCATTAAATATATGGAGTCTATTTCTACAACTTTTGGTTTTCATAGACATTTTTTTATTGAAGTCAACCTTATCAATCATAAAAAAGAATTGGTATTATAAGCAAGAGGAAATACTTATATTTAGCTAATTACATATTATAATCTTCCTAATTCTTGCAACTTTTACTAGCGTGAAAGACATTTGTTTAATGCTTGTCATTTTCTAGTCAAAAAAAAAAGATTCTAAAGAAAAGAAAGAAATAAGGTATGGAAGTTGAAGATAGAAAAAACCAGTATGAAGTTGAAGATATGAAAAATTAAGTTAATGTTAACAATAATAATGATCAAATAACAAAAAAGAATCCAAAGAAGACAAAAGCTTTAATTTATAATTTTACTACTAGTAAAGAAAGTATTAAGCAGCTTGGACAGATAACTCGTAAGGCAAATTTTTTCCTGTTTGACAGGAATACAATCAACTCAAAGATTAAAACTAGTATTGATAAGAAGATTACAATTGATAGTGAGGATTCTCAATGTAAGATTAATAATAAGTAATGCAATGAAGAATTTCCACAAGTGCTCCCATGTTTTTTGCTTTGATACAAATAATGGTATTAAGCTACAACTCTGTATCTCAAATCCTTTTGCTATTTTAAGTTCAAGCATGGATATTAAAAAGTGATAATTTTGTTAGCACTAGGAGCTTACTCTCTACTAATAGTTAATTTTTTTTCACTTTTTTTAAAGTATCAATTATAAGATTGTACATGTGAGTATATGGTTTTAAATCAAAAAGTTTTTTCTTTCCATATATATATGTTTAATGATGTCTACTCAATGTCAAGTTTGTAACGTACTCTAAATTTTCTTGGTTCATTATCAATATTTTTTAGGGGTCTGACACCCCTTTTTGAATTTTTACTTTTATTACACTGCTATTTATGCTTCTATTAAAATTGTGTTCCATATATTTTATTTTACTTCTATTAAATTTTAAACCTTTTGAATCTAGAACATGTTTTCATTTTTATATTTCAAAAGCAAAATCCATCAACACAACACAATATCATCTACAAATAACATATACTAAGGGATTTCATCTTGTATTTGCTTTGTTAATTTATTAATAAGCATAACAAAAAAAGTAAGGCCTTAATATAGACCCTTGAGGTACATGTACTATAATTGGAAAATCCTATGTGATTCCACAAGCTATTCCCATTCTAGTAGTAGTAACTTCATAAATCTCTTGAATCACTTTAAAATAGTTTACGGATATTTTGTAATTTTCTATTATTTTATGAAAAAACACAAACATGATTAGGTTGGTTATACACACTTTGCTAAAGTATCTTTAATATAAAGTTGGAGTTCAATTCAACCAGTAAACTTAAAATTAAAATCTTTAATAATCTTTCAATAAAGATAAAGTAGCTAAGGAAATAGCGGTCTCAAATTTTCGATTATTATAAGTCAAGTGATCGGTTGGTATGAAGAAAATCAAAATTCTTTCACAATAGAAGCTTCCAACGGCAAATTGGCAGGAAAAGATCGTCCGTAGTTTACAGAATAATTTTTACAGCTTGTGATTTTTGTGATGCATAGTAGTCCAACGGTTAAAATAATTTCCTTTCAATCTATAGACCTGGGTTTGACTCCCAGCAAACGAAAATCTATCTATAGGTTTTTTTTTTAACTTATCACCAAATTATTCTAAAAGCAATACTTGGAGTGTGAATGGAAAAAGCAAATTTATTCTCAATATGTAAATCTAAAAATAATAGCTTAGAGTGTGAATGGCAAAAGCAATCCATATTTGCCTTCTAAGCAATCCATCCATAGGTAAACTTAAAAGCAATACTTTATGACCAAATTATTCTTAATATGTAGACCTAAAAGCAATAGATTAGAGTGTGAATGGCAAATGCAATCCATATTTACCTTCTAAGCAACTCCCGATAAATACAAATCTATGTTTACAAGTTTTTTTAACTTATAACCAAATTATTCTCAATATGTAAATCTAAAAACACTACCTTAGAGTGTGAACGGGAAAAGCAATCCTTATTTAAAAATTTTAACTTTTATCATAAAAATTTTATGAAAAATTTATTTTCAATTCGTAAACTTAAAAGCAATACTTTATTACCAAACTATTCTAAGTATGCAAACCTAAAAACAAAAGCTTAGAGTGTGAATGTTAAAAATAATCCATATTTAAAAAAATTTCCTCTTTATCATAAAAATTTTATGAAAATTTTATTTTCAATAAGTAAGCTTAAAAGCAATACTTTAAGTTTCAATTCCAAATACCAAACATTCAATTATTAAGATAGTTTTTGTTAGCTAAGGTCAATGACTTATATGAATAGCAGATAATTTTTATACCAACCCCTCAAATCATTAAACTAGCATTTATGGTTAAGGTTTGTCCCTTGTTTAAATAGCAGATTTTATCCTACTAAATTATAGAAAATATGGAGGAAAAAACCTCCTTATAATCGTCAACTTAAAGGGATTGCAAGGTCTATGCAAGTTGTAGGGTTCTATATGCCAACGGTTAATGTTTTGCAATATAGTGATTCCCATGCCAAATAAAGCCATTTTCTTCAAAGCCAGCTGTAACATCAATTTGCTGCATTCATAGTCAATGATTTCATATGCTCTGGTAGACCATAAACCTATCCACATCTATTACGTGGTAGATGAGGGTATGCACGACATACATACATACCCATATGAAGTGCTCCAACTTAAAATAATTCTAAGTATATTTGATGATAGATATAAAATTTGTAAAATTAAGGAATCAAATACTCGACCTTGCACTTATTATTGCAGTTGCATACTACTCTTCTATGCAAGTTGGTATGCAATTGCAATAATAAGTGTAAGGTTGTGTTTGATTCCTTAATTTTACAAATTTTATAGCTATTATCACATGCACTTAGAATTTTTTTAAGCTAGAGCACTTTATATGGGTATGTATGTATGCCATGCGTACCCTCATTTGCCATGCATCTACCACATAACAAATGTGGATCGGTTTATGGTTTGCCTTAATCTCATATAGGTTTTATAGAAATTCCAACTTTCTCCTATTTACCTTTCAAATCAATCAACACATTCATTAATCTCATATAGATTTTATAGAAATTCCAACTTTCTCCCAAAAGCATCAACCTTGACCTTCCAAATCAATCAACATACCCCTTAATCTCATATAGGTTTTACAGAAAAGTAACTGATTAGAGTATCACTTTCATACCGAAAGTCATTAGTCCAAGTCCAATTGTAGGCAAAATTTGTTAAAATGAATCTCCCGCTATCCACATGTATCCCCACGCTCCAACAAAAGTTATAGTTAAATTTTCACAAATAACAGAGCGAAAATCTTGTATTTTCTATATCTTTACCACAGACAATGAGAATACTAGGTTTAGGCATCCTTAACATATAGCGGGAACCCAATTTCAATCCTGAAGAACGCTTGTTATCAACAAATATCTGTCTATGTCTGTGTTCTCGGTTGCTGTGACATGAGTTAAAAAAGGATTATCTGAATTTTATCCTAAAGCTCTCAGAAAAATGAGCAATAGCAAAAGCATGAACCATTGACTAATAGTTCTAGCAAATGTCTTTGTAATATATAGCAAATGCATAGTGACAAGATGCCAGCATTAAGCCGCTTAAAATTAACTTGTGGTTTACTTATTGTATTTACCAAAAAGTGACTACCAATGTACCCCACCCCTCATGATTCCACACATTAACTGCTTATAAATCATAGATTCAATTCCAATAGGCCATTAACTTTTTCCAAATCACAAACATCATGCAGAAATCCTCTTAAAACACTAGTCTGATAAATGTGTTAACCTTTATATGTAATTAAAATAGTTCTAATTCTAATTTCATTAATAGTTATGTTCTCTCAACATTCACTTTCATCTTTGTATATTTACAAAAAAATTTTAGTTAACAGAGCATTGCTTCTACTTATGTTTTTGAATTTGCAACAGTAATACATCTTTTGCAAAGATTAAAATTGTGTTATAACACAAACTTCAAGAGAATGCCTAAAGACAGAGAGCTGCAAGTAGCAACTAGTACAGCACTTAACCGGAAGAAAAGCTCATATATTTATCAACGTATAATGTATTCATATGAGAGCTGCAATTGTTCTTAAAAGATTATGGGTACAACTTGCTTGCCAAGACTTATAAAACTTGACCTTTACAAGGGCCCTATCAATAATGAAGTCAGCTGTCAATAACTTACTACCTTGTATGAACTACGGATGGCGTAAAATTTCATTTAATTGTATTTGGCAGATTAATGTTGAATCCAAAACCATGGTAATTGGATATAAAGGCTTCACTGTTATCAACTGTAAAAATTGGGATTAGAATAAGTTCAAGGGTATTTTATTTTCTCAAAAACATCAGGCTTTGGAAACCATGGAAGTATGATAAATCATGTGTTGGAAATTGTTACAGCACATTATACTTTTCCTATATCGGGTGTTGGGTTCAATTACTATTGGATTTAACATGCAAATAGGAAAAAAACAACTTATGAGAGACAAAAATGTTACTGAGGGTGATCATCAATTTCAACATATGCACCCAACTCTTGTTATGCATTCTAATTGACTATGATACAATCAAAGATCATTGATGGAGCTGATGTTTTCATCGCATTGATGCTTCTTGTTAAATTTCTTATCTTGAAAAAAAGCATCATCTGGTAGTTCTTTATTATCGTTTATAAGACCAATTTTTCAGAACTTTCTTGCTTCTTCTTCTTCTTGCTGGAAAAAGCAGCATCGACCAAGGCTACAGAACAGTCTGTGGTGATTGTTTTCACCTGATTTTTCTCCTTCCTGTTCTGCTTTTCCTCTTTACCTTGATGGGAAGCAGCATCCGTGATTTCTCTGGAACAATTTGTGAAAACTAAGTTCTCAGCTTCCTGATTCTTCTTCTTCTCGTTTGTAGCCTAAGAAAGGGCAGCATCTTTTGTTTTTTAAAGAAGCTGAAGGAATCTGATTTTTTGGTGCTTTCCTGATTCTTCTTCTCTTTTTTCTTCTCTGTCTTATCCTGAGAAAGGGCAGCATCTTTTTGTTTCTTAGAGAAGCTGAAGGAATCTGATTTTTTGGTGCTTTCCTGATTCTTCTTCTTATCTTCCTGGCAAAAACAGACATCCATCGATCCCTTAGAATAGTTTGTGAAAGCCCGGTCTTTCGTGAGTTCTTTCTTCTTCTTCTTATGCTATAGTGCTTCCCTGGTTCTGATGTTGTTTCGTTGAATAATTTCTGTGAGAAAAACATACAAAATCACATCATGCCCAATACAAGTACAGTTTAATTATCTACCTAGGATTTTATCAAACTTGATGTCAGCTTCCATAATCAATAAGCAACTAAAATAAGTAACAGTGCTTTCCTAATTATGATGGTGTTTCATTGAATAATTGCTGTGCAAAAAACATACAAAATCACATCATGCCCAATCCAAGTACAGTTTAATTATCTACCTTAAATTTTATCAAACTTGATGTCAGCTTCCATAGGCAATAAGCAAGTAAAAGAACCTAACTTCACTAGATGCATCCTTAAGAAACACCAATACAAGAGAACTGTTTGATACACAGCGGTGAAGCTTATTTAAAAAACAACAATGCAAAAAAGTAACTCCAAGAAACACTAGGAAATATTTCCCAACCCAATTGAACTATGAAGTTGTTGGATAAAAGGGTTGGCCCATGTTGTTGGGTAAACACAACATGATGATGATGATGGCTAGTTTTGCAAGATGTACTAACATAAATTTTTAACTAATATGCTCGGATATTGCTAAATAGAAACCCAAACAACAAAGGTGGACAAATGTTATAAGTTCCTATCAGACAAAAAACCTGATAGCTCTAACTAAAGAGAGGGTCACAAAATGGTCATTTTCATTAGATTCGATGAAGCCTTAAATAAAGCTTAAGGAAAACAACTATGCATTTATCCAATATATAATCCTAGAATGGGTAAACTTCTACAGTGTATTTAAATTGAAAATATAAGACCCTATTTTTCCAACAAGGCTTTTTGTATATTCAAAAGTGTCTTAAAATGATTTATAGATCCAGAAACAGGAACATAAGCAAGAAAATTCAGTTTGTACAATAGATTAAGTGTTAGAAAAGGCTAAAACACAGATATTTCCATTTAATTACTGTAAACTGAAATAGGGTTGGATAATAGATGCAATTTGCCAAGAGGAAAGAAACATTAAGCCTTGCCAATATCAATCTATTGATGGTGTTACTCGATTGAAAGAAAAAAATTGCACACATATCTCACTTGTAATACAATTGAAAAAATTTGATTGAAAAATAAACGAAAGCAATTAAATGGAAAAAAACTCTGACTATTTACAATGTTTTGCGTTTCTATCCTCCTAGGCCAAACTAATAACGGATATCATCTCCATAATTGAACCTACCTCCTGGCATAAAACCAAAATTGGTTCAATTATGTTTCGTTCAGTTGAGATTTTTATTGTTTGACAAACAAAATAGCCTGTAAATTAATTGTTTTGTTTTTACCAAATGTGACTGCATTTCGAATTTTTATCCTGATGATGAAAAAATGCTTAATGGAATGGTAGCAAAGCATAAACCAAGAAAATAGGTTAAATAAAATGGCAAAAGAGGAGGCAACAAAGAAAGCCAAATATAAGGTCTTGAACAACTTTTATGAGAAATTAGAAACAAATGAAGGAGAAAAATCTATTTAGAAATTGGCAAAAATTAAAAACAAAAAATGTAAAGGCATTCATAATGTCAAATGCATCAAGAAGTTAGATGGAAGAATTTTGGTAAAAGATAAAAATTTGGATAGGTAGAAAAATTATTTTCAAGAATTATTTTAATAACAGCATAAATAGTTGTGACATAAAATGAAAATTCAAGGCTAAATGGTTCCTCACTACAAACAATTCTACTACCTAGGATCAATGCTTCAATCAGATGGTAAAATTGATAAAGATATAATAAATAGAATTGAGGCAAGATGGTCAACATGGAGATAGGGTAGTGATGTTCTATGTGATAAAATAATACCAATAAAATTAAGGAAAATTTTCACAGGACAGAAACCAAGCCTGCTACCTTATATGGTGTTGAACGTTGGGCATTACAAAAGAAGCATGAACAACAAATCAATGTGGTAGAAATGGAAATGCTTAGTTAGATGTTGAATATTACTAGAAGAAATAAACTACATAATATAGACATTAGAGAAAGATCTGGAGTGACTTCCATTTCAAATAAGCTAAACGAATGGCAATTAGATGGTTTGGACATATGCAAAGAAAATCAGACAATGAGCCTGCAAAAATGGGTTGCTACATCATTGTTCCATGAAAGTCACCAAAAAGAAAAAGAAAAAAGACATGGAAAAAATAACTAAAAATGACTTTAAAAAACTACAAATAAACAAAGATCTAGCTCTTCATAAAAGCTAATGGCGAAAAAGAAATCATGTAGCTCCTATTTTGTTGGGGCAAAGCTAGGATGATAATGATGATTAAATGAAGAATTTCCAAGAGACGATATCCAAGAAGAAGAACCACATTTTGAATTGGTTAATGAACTTCCCTTCTTTGAAGTGAAGACAACCTTTATCAAAGATGAAAAATAGAAAAGTTGTTGGACTAGATAACATTCCTATATAATCTTGAAAAGCACTGGGAAATACATAAGTTTCTTGGCTAACACAATTATTTAACAAAATTTTAATGAATGAAGAAATGCCCAACAATTAGAAAAAAGAACATTGTTATTCTCATCTACAAAGATAAAGGAGATGTACAAAACTATTCAAACTATGGAGGGATCAAGTAAAAAACTCATACTATGAAACTCTAGGAGAGTCATAGAGCAGCATTGCAAACTTGAATCAATAGTATCAAAAAAGCAATTTGAATTTATATTAGAGAGATCTTCTATAGCGGCTATTTCCGTTATACAACAATTGATGGAGAAACTTAGAAAACATAGAAAAAATCTGCATATGATCTTCATTGACTTGGAAAAAGCATATGATAGAGTGCATAAAGATATTATTCTTTGTGGACCTTGCAGAGGAAAACATCCTTGATAAATACAAACATTAAAGGAAGAGTTGAAGTTGCTTTTATTTTAGATAAGATAGAAGAACAACAGCTTAGATGGTTTGGCCATGAGCAAAGAAAAGCATACAATGAACTTATGAAAAAAAGTTGCTACATCAATGTTCTAGGAAAGCCACTGAAAGGAAGAGCAAAGAAGACATGAGAAAAACAATTGAAGACGATTCGAAGAAACTACAAATAAACAAAGATCCAGTTCTTCATAGAGGCAAATGGCAAAAAAGAACTTATGTAGCCAGCCACATTGTTGGGACAAGAGGATGATGATGATGAAACTTTCAAATTCTATTTCTAAATCTAGACAATGCAACCTCAGAACTTTTGGAACAGAAACCAAGAATGACTTAATTCAAAAATGGCTATACAATAATGTCATGCAAGAGCATGCTCCCACAAACATTTATGCACTCCACACATTCCGAATATGGGAGCGCATCCCATTTTGCTTGGGAACTCCTCCCAAACGTCAACAACTCCAAGAAATCAATGGCATTTAATGTTCACTATAAGTTCGATAACTGTATTAATGCAAAATCAATGCAACTCTATATGGCAATAATTGAAAAAGACTCCACCAAATCAGCAAACATACTCTACATGAACACATAAAAGATATCTCTGATGTTCAACATTATATAATACTAAGAGTAGTTGCAGAATAATGAGTGTATCTGAAGATTATGAATTATGAATGTTTTTATCTGCAAGTTATTTAACTACACATTTCTAATTTGAATAGAAGATAAAGATTTTAATAATAGAGTTGCTAAATTTATATTTAAAATTTTAAAACTTTTTAAAAGTCCTAATACTAATCTTATCTCTTAAGTTTGACTACCAATGCTAACATGACATAAGTTTGATTGCTAGTGATAATATGATGTTTGGTGAATTTAATTAGAATGAAAATTTAAAAGTCAATTTTTATATGAAATTTTAAAGCTTTTTATTTTTAAAAATAAAATATCAACACTAGAAAAGCAATTTAAAACTTTCACTTAGGATAAAAATTAATATAAAATTTCAAACTTTCACAAAGATGGTAAGTTTTAATTATTGAAATTTCTTAGTAAACATTAAGTTTAATGTTGTGAATTTTCTCTTTGTAATTGATAGAGTTAATATATTTAATGTTGAGATTTCACAAAATTAGAGAATTGAAATTGTTTAGTTGAGAATTAGAATTGTTGAGGTAAATAATTGATGTTGTTATATTGATAATAAGCATTAATAAAAAATAATATTTAAAGTATATTTTTATATATTTTTTATAAACTTTTTTATAGTCACATTCTACATGTGTCTACCCTCACTCCCAAAAAATGCCCCTTCTTCGCAAACTTATTAAGGTACGTGTTCTAGCCTTCCCACGCTCCCGCATTCCCCATGGAAAACATAGCCATGGAAAACATAGCTATGCAATTACTTATGAGCAATAAAATAGAACTTTAAAAACTTAGAATCTCTTGCTAAGGTGATGCTAAATGATTTCTTCAAGATTATGATGATGATGAAACTTTCAAATTCTATTTCTAAATCTAGACAAGTCAGCTCCAGAACTTTAATACAGAAGCCATGAACGAGTTAATTCAAAAATGGCTACGCAATTACTCATTAGCAATAAAATAGAGCTTAAAAACTTACAATCTTTTGCTAAGGTGATGATGAAAGATTTCTTCGAGTGTAATCTCTTGCGAATGGTCACTGACCTCCTGTAATATATAAGCAGTAACAATCAAAATAGGTTAGGAAAGGACAAATCATTGTCAAATACAGAACCCTACCGACGTTAACAAAATGGCATAAAATAATGTATTAAGAACAGCGGTGACTTCGCCTTATGGCAACAACAAGATTTAAAAATCTAGCTCCGCAACTAGCACTCAAAATCATGTTGATTGTAAAATTTGGCTGCAGATACAAGAACGAAATGAAAAACCTACTCACTGAGTTTCTGCGATGAAAGCTGACAATGACTTTTCGTAACAACGCCTCCTGAAAAACTCTGCTATCAACTCTCCTAGCAACAACCGGTTTGCCCGTTCTTTTCTCCCTTTCCTTTTCGACTTTTCTTGATTCTCCGGTTTGCTGTAAGTAACGTCGCTAACTTCGCTCTCCTCGTTTTTCTCCTCTCTTTTCGACTTCTTCTTCTCTGCTTGTTCGTTCTGACAAATATCGCTGCTGGCCTCACCTGCCTCATCTATCTTTTTACTTTTCGACGTCTCCTTCCGATTCTGTGGTTCGCTGTGGCAAATATCGTTAACCTCATTTTTGTTATTCTCATCCTTTCGCTTTGACTTCCTCTTCTTCTGATTCTCTGTGAAAAATATCCCTACCTTCATATTCGTCCTCATCAGTCCTTTTCGGCTTTTTCTTCTTCCTCCGATTCTCTGTGAAGGCTACGACCGATTTCCTCGGTGTCAGCTGCTTTTCTTTTGACGTAAACACAGCGCGGCAAAAATTGCTGCACTGAATTCTGAATGTCTATCTATCGGTCCCCAATTTGAAAATACAGTCTATCACCGTAAGCGTTGAATTCGTAGGAATTAATACCCGAGGTGGACGATTAAAAACCTGTTAAGAATTCAAAAAGGAAAGAGAAATATAAGAAGAGACCAAGAGACTGGATGTATACAGAATATACATAGATAAAAGGTAGGCGGGTGTAATTAGGGATTTAAAGGACTAGAAAATAACAACTTAACTAAGAGTTTTGAAAACAGACAACACCATCTAGAACATATATATATAATATACACACACGTGTAGAAGCATATGTTGGCAATAGTATTTTTCAGACACGAGATATTGAGTTATGGGTTGTAACTTTCCTTCTTAGGCTTCTTGTTATATTTTTCTTGACAAGTGCTATTTATTTACACTCTACATGTAACAACGTTGCCCTAACGTTGTCCAGCACCCCAAGGAATTCACTAAGATCTAATGGATCTGGGGCAGAAGACCTGGGGAATACACCTCAAGCAAGCAAGCAACTCAAGAGTGAGTGCAAGCAGAAACATAGCTTCTTATCATATATGGCAATGCACCTCATGGCAGATAACCAACTCCAAAACAAGGACCAGACAAACAAGCACACAAACAACCTTGTAGACAACATCGATGGGAGGGGAAACGATGCACCTACAAGAGATGGTGCCTCACCCCCAAACCACTCACGATCTAATACAAGATGAGGTGTGGCACTACACCAAAACTATCCAGTCTTGGTTGCCTACATATCTACGACTATCGTAGAATCAAGGCCATGTAGTTCTCCACGGTGAGGGTGGAATGAAGAGGACTTAGAAGAGAGTTACAACAAGAGGGTGTCCTGTTGCTAACTTGGTACCGTCAAGCCAGTGTGGGTTTTCTAACACTTGAGAGTCACCCGAGGGCACCTCAAAGTGTTCCATGGCCCCCGAACCATGGGGAAAGCCTAGGAGAACCACCACCCTGGCACATCTCTCACAATCCTCCCCCACACAAAGAAGCAACGTCCTCGGAGCGAAGCCTAGGATAGCTTTAAGAGTACACTTCAAGTATGCGTTTGGAACTCCGTCAACTTCGGGGATTCATCAGCTCATCTAATGCCAGGCTTGAAGAAAGGTACCAACCCCAACACCTAATATGTCCTTCCATCCAATGCCTTGCATGAAACACAAGGGGCACTTGGAGGAAGCCAAAAGACTTCCCAACTCTATAACAAGCGGGAGTAGTCCAACCCAAAGGGCCAATGTCACTAAGGTGTCCCTAGATCCGTCCCTTCTTAGGGTCTAGAGACATATCTTCTTGCGTAGACCCATACGTATGCAAGAAGACTCCTCTTCCACAAGTCCCGTCAAGTTCCTTTGTGAATGGCATCTCAGCACCCATCAATTTTTTTTTTATCATCGATTTTGAGGGCTCACCAGGGCCACTACCCATGGTGAGGGACTTGGGAACATCAAACCAAGAGGGAGGACATGCTCCAAAAGAGCCATGTCTCTGCAAGCAACTCATGCTTTGCCAGAACTTCATGTTCTGCTACTCACATCCAGACCCATGGGGTCTCACCAGTGCAACCATCTAAGCACTGATTTCACGTGCATTTGTGCCATGCACATTTTTTTTTTCATCATGTTTGTTCAAGCTAGTATGAAGGAAGTCAAGCATGTTCTCCCTTCCAAACAAGGTACAAGGGAAAATCTTTTAAGCTTGACCTTGCTGTCCACAGACACCAACATCACATACCTCAATTCACCACCCCACAGTATTCCATTACAACAACAAGAGAGAAGATCCAAAATCTATTTGGAAACTTCTCCAAGAGGCTATCAGAGAACAAGCCCAAACTGTCATCAACAAATTTTGCAATTGTCCAACATCAAGAATGCCTGCTCGAATGTTAGAACAAGTGGAGGATCTGTTGGGCAATCAACCCCATGACAATCCTTCATACACACGTCTCATGTCAACTGTAAGCACATCCTCGAATGCAACGATAATATCCTGTTCAAGGAGAAGGATCAACCGCACTTGCAACATACAAGCTATCCTTCCCACTCCAAGTTAAGGGACAAGCACCATTTTCTGAACACTAGGTTCAGGAAAGAATATAGAGTCACCTTTGAGAGCAACTAGATCATGAATTCTCCAAGGAACATCAAGGTTCCTAGAATTTGAATTTCCACATCGTATCAAGAATGACTGCTAGTCTCATGATCAACACCTTTCATTAGATTTTTGCACTTGAAGGAAGGATCCTCTTTGGGAGGTTTCTTCCATAGTATAGCAACCCAGCTACACCTTACCCATAATACACGCCCAAGTAGTCCACATAGCCAACAAAACCATATTGTCAAACTGTCACCAACTGAGGGAAGACATGGGTTCACAAGTCTTACCCAAATTCAATTTCACCTTGAGAATAACTTAAGACGCCAAAGAGTTCATCCCTTTAAAATTTTATTAGGAGGGATTCCTATTTCATCTTGGGAGATATGGATTTTTGTTTCATACATCCCAGTCAAGCTCATTTACATCAATTGTGATGGACAAGGCCGCACCACTACCTATTATCATTCAACCCAAACAATAGACACAAGTCAACAACAATATTTTTCCCATAGGAGGACTAGGTCCTCAAGATAGTTTTACAAGGAATGGGCTTCACCAACATTAGTTACAACTTAAAACACTACACGATTCATCCCCAAAGGGTTTACAATAAGGGTGGTCTACCAAAGAACCCCAACAAGTTCCTCTGGAGCCCCCAAAACAAAGAGAGTACATAAGATCATGCCTTGCTTACAAGAAGAGAAATATGTACCTTTAATTTACATCAACAACACAGCATCACAAAGGAGGTTTCATGAATTTCACTAGGGTAAAAACATTCTGTCTCTACAAACAAGCCCCACGAGTTCACAAACATGGGCCCATTGCTAGGAACAAGTCCTGAATATCAAGTGCTTCTAGGTCCCAAATAGGAAACAACCATCTCAATACCACCTACCTTATTATTTCAGGAACTGAAGAGGGCATCCATCGAAATGGAGAATGACCCCTCATAGAATTAAAGATTTGCCAAGTAATATCATGCTCAACTCTGCTATCCCACCAGGGAGGTGAGGACATCAACATGAATTAACATTACACAAAGGACATGTGACAATACATTAGGGAGAGACAATGTTATACATCATTGTACCTAAACAACAGAGTACACAGGGAGATTCGACACAACACCATAGCCTGTTAGGCACAATGAGCTCCCAGTCACGAAATCACACCATGTTCAACGAAAGCACCAATAAGTCCCAAGCCATGAGAGTGCATCATAGCCCTTAGAAGAGTCAAAAGCAATCAATCGTGAGAACACGCCATCAACAACAAAGCACTAGAAGCCCCCAATTATGAGAGCATAAGCTCAAGGATTTTCGAGCACATTCTAGCCCACCAAGCAAGGCCACTAGGAGAAGTCACAATTTTTGTAACTGTAACATCATTTATTCAAGGATGAACCGTCATCCCAACATTTGCACAACTACCCCACAATCACATCCAGCATGGAAGAGGAAGTCTAGGTGTCAATACCCAAAACTCAACTCAAATCCACCACTAGACATCGTAGCATCACATTGATTTGAATTTCAGTCTGCCATTGTAATTCACATGGCCACAGTGAACCACCCGTTATCAAGATCAAGCACATCAAACCAATTTGTTTGTATTTCAAGCTACATACCACCATCGATCATCTATGGATAAGATCTTTGCCAATCTAGGAACACAAGAGAAAGTGTTCCCAAGATTTGTCCTGTCTCAAGGACATTCACCAAAGCACACACCATTCAGGCATGCCAACATCACCAAGAACACATGGCACCAATTCAAGAGCACAATGGGTAAGGACATGCCCTGGTCCATTCGTTACAACACCATATCACAACTAAAGAATTTCCCATGAGGTTTTCAGAAAAATTATACATCAAGGCACAAAGGTTGTTTACAACATATAACAAGGGCGCTTCAAAACAAGCACTAGGAAAACACCATACATCAAGCTTGGCCTTGTCATAGGGTGTGGCATAGGCCTACAACAAGGAGACAACTGAGTCACATAGGGCAATATATCTAGCACTTTTGAGTACATACTATCAAATTGAGAAAATCACAAGGATACATTTCACACACCCAAGGATAGGAATACATTTTAATGGGAACATACATGGTATTTTGGAATGCTACCTGGGCCTAGAAGGCTATAGGATGAACTATCCAAGCCCATCCTAGGCTGAAGGATTTAGGCCACCAGGGGCATACCATGAAAGAACCATGTTGTTCTAAGAAAAACCTATCTCTATCATGAAGCATAAATGACCATCTGTCACACTACACCACTATCTCAAAACATACATGATCAACCATCACACTGAACCCACTGCCTGATTGTCATCGAACAAAAATAATTTGGGACACAAACGCAATGATCGAATAATGAAACATGCCAACTGAGTATCCACCACCTGCCAAAGTGGGACCTCAATGCATTGGCCACTCCTGGGCCATCAGTATCCGGCATGGCCAAGGATACCATTTCATGCCATCTACTAGCCCAATATCTGTAGGGTCTAGGATAGATCACCATCCACTATTAGTGCTCACCCAGCATAGAGAGGCAAACAAATCATAATGTACCTATTGAATCATCATAGCCAAGGGACTGATAAATCCACAACCCAATGTTGGGATTTTGAGACCAAATAATCAGTTCATGAAGGTCTCAAGAGCACATATCTTTCCCATAGACATAGTGCTCACAGAATCAATTGAGGTCACCATTGGCTACATCTTTGTACATGTGCTAGCTGTAAACACTGAGACAAAAGCTCAGAAACAAAGTTAGCAGGAACACAATCAACACATCAGCCTCATACACAACCAACAAGCATGATCATATAATAGAGTAATATCACTCTTGCAACATCATAAAAAGCAAGACCTCAGCAACATGCATAGAGATCAATCATGAAAAACATTGATGGATCAATTAGATACACTCAAACAAATGATTTCATCATGAGGCACACCCAGAGAGAGCTAGCACACTCTCAAAATTCCAAGATTTATATACAACAATCATTCCCAGCCACTAACACTAGTTTCAACTAGGATCAAAATCTCAACACAATCATAAGAGTCATGGGCAATAGAGAATCATCATCTCAGCTCAAAAATAAGGTGGAGGACCAAGGTCTAGCCAACAACAAATCTGCATAAAACCAATTCTTGCAACAACGAGCAACATCATGGAGGATGTGTCCACAAGAAAGACTCTCATCAAAAGAGGTGTAGTCTCAACAAGAACCTACAATACGATGATCCACACTAGTAGTCTTGAAATCAAAGTCACCAATAAATGTCACCAATCAAAAGAGTGATGCCACAAACCTAAGGGCAACACAACTAGCTCAAACAAGGGAGCACAACTCGCAAAGATCAACAACAAGGGCAATCATGCCTCATGCATAAGAAGTTGTCAAACAAGACAACAAACATTTGGCTTTGGGATGGCAAAAATGGCCTCAAAATGCATCCTTAACATTCCCAACAACAAGTCATCATACCGCGTAGAACACTAAGCCTTGCATTATGAACAATAGATACAACGAAGATAACACACATGCAAAATTTGAAAGCGCAACCAAGAAGACATGCATACACAAATAGACAAGCATACAATCGCAAGCACGAACGTACGAAGTCTACCAGCAACTGTCTTAATCCACCTAGAACAAGGCTCAACAAAAGCACATGTTCGAAGGTCCTCCATCCTAAGGTACCTGGGAACCATCTTGTCCCAATTTGTATTTTCCCATACTCACTATATCTAGGGTGAGTGGGAGTGCAAGGATATCCTATCCTGCACAATTTAACAAATTTCATCTTGAAACATGTCATCTGGGTGGAAACCGAAGCAGAGACTTGGTCTAATTCATCCTAGATGAATCACTAGACACCAGAGATGAGAGCTCCTCTCTACCATTTCACATACAATCATATCTAGTCCAACCACAAGTAAACAAGTGGAGGACATCACCATAACGTAATCGTTTACATCCTCAAGGAGAGCAACATACATCAGTTTCTCACAATTTAACATCTATCCCCTCATGAAGAGCGTAGAACATTGCCATAAGGCAACTCTTCAAAGAATATATAAGGATATGATCCTAGATTATCTAGGTATCAATCCAAAGGGACCATTAATCGAACAACCTCAATGAAGTAACACAACCAAAGAGCACATGCATATCACAACACAATTTCAAAAATGCTTTAATACCATCTGTAACAACATTGCCCCAACATTGTCTGGCACCCCAAGGAATTCACTAAGATCTAATGGATCTGGGGTGAAAGACCTAGGGAATATGCCTCAAGCAAGAAAGCAACTCAAGAGTGAGTGCAAGTAGAAACATAGCTTCTTATCATATATGGCAATGCACCTCACAGCAGATAACCAACTCCAAAATAAGGACCAGGCAAATAAGCACACAAACAACCTTGTAGACAACAATGGTGGGAGGGGAAACAATGCAACTACAAGAGATGGTGTCTCATCCCCAGACCACTCACAATCTAGTACAATGTGAGGCATGGCACTGCACCAAAACAATCCAGTCTTGACTACCTACATATCTATGACCATCATAGAATCAGGGCCATGTAGTTCTCCATGGTGAGGGTGGAATGAAGAGGACTTAGAAGAGAGTTACAACAGGAGGGTGTCCTATTGCTAGCTTGGTACCACCAAGCCGAGGTAGATTTTCTAACACTTGAGAGTCACCCGAGGGTGCCTCAAAGTGTTTCATTGCCCCTGAACCATGGGGAGAGCCCAGGAGAACCACCATCTTGGAACATCTCTCACACTACGTCTTTCTTTTAAAAAGATCATTGCTTTTCCAACTCATTGTAGCCATACCTCGATTAGAAATTGTTTTGGCTTTTCAATTAATAAGCTTGTGTTGTTTAATTTTGTTGAGAACCTCTTAACTTACATGTGCATAGGTGATGGTAAGGGATTTTGATGTTTTTTCAATACATCTAATTTTTTTAGTGGATTTGATATTTCTGTAGTGAATTTATTTGGAATTATATGCAATGCCACTAATGAGCAGCAAGTATACCATACACCCAACCATACAAATCATTAGCATTCACTCAACAATTTGGTTGAATTCCAAAGACTTTACATTTTTAAGTACACTGGGTTTAGGAGGTAAATCTAACCGTTGCAATCGTTTTCTTCCCAGTTCCACTTGTGAAGTGCAAATGTATGGTTAAGTGTAATTGAGGCATATGATTTTTATCATTTTTATCTTTTAGGGTTTAGTCACCTAAGAGCTAGAAACAAAGTATTTAAAGGTTTAATTAATCTATTAACTAATATAATTTTTAGCTAATCCTAACATAAGCATCCATCCCCACTTATCGTACACATCCTAAACACGTTTCAACACCACTGGGTTACCAAGCGTTGGGCACTATTGAGGTTATCAAGTGTTAACGTATGCTCAAAGTGATCATACTTATGTATATTAATTAATCATTATTTAATCGATATTAATTTTTTAATTAAAATGCATTAAAATAAAGTGCTTGAATAATAAATGCATGAGCAAACATTAATATAGTCCAAGTGCTGCAAGGTTTGATCAAGAAAGCTCATCTTGATTACCGTTCACACTAAGGTGCTCAAGTACATCAGTGCTCGAATAAAGATCCATACACTCTTTTAACTCCTACTATAGGCACTCAGAAAATATTCTAACTTTGAAGAAAACAAACTACAAGAACTTCACTACAACTAATGAAAAATCTGAATGAATCATGCATCCAAGTGCTACATTTATTGGCTGGCACACATCCTGCAATATCAGATATCCAACATTGCTATATGGGGTCTAATATTGGGGCTTGACAAAATACGATTCATCATACCCCCATGATTGAATGAAACTCATCCTTGAGTGAACAAGAGAAGTAATAAGTTCCTTACAAAACATTGGGAAGGTATGGGACTATTGCTTAACTGACTGACTAAGTGTACAAAGTTACAATCTTTTAAAAAATTTCATGTTCATGATAAGAAGAGTGAACTCCCTAGCAAAAATTTACATCCAAACCCCTCTAGTAGCTTAAAGATGACAAAGAGATCAAATGGTTCCAAAGAGGTCTCATTGCATGGGTTCTAGCTACCTACTCTAGGGATTATTCAAGCTATTATCCCCTTCCAATTCTAGGCTGCTTATTCCTCAGTTGGAATAGTCCCACTTCTAATCCATGCTTTCCTTTTTGGTGTCATCTATGATCAAAAAAAAAATCAAGGATTAATGTGTCATGTGTAACTTATAACATATAGGTACCTTCTCTCCATGGGTCATTACACTTGGATAAGTTATGACTATGGCAAATTGATTATTTTAATATTATTTGATTAATAAGGTCACCAAAGTTTTTTGGAAGGGTTTAACTTTCATAAATTGATAATTTTAAAGTTAATTCATTAGTTAAACCTTTGTGGGAGTTAGAAAAATTTTCATCCCAAAAGGTGGCCCCCATGACATAGAGCGTACCTCTGATAGTGGTAGGATTGAAAAACAAGGTAAATCAGACAAGCAATTTGAAAGTGATGGGCTTAGGAATGTTCTGGGCTCTAAAAATTCTCAATATTAAAGATAAGGGAAAAAAAGAGTTTTTAACACAACGTGAAGTTCTTAGAAAGCCAAAAAAGCCATGAACATGATGAAATGCTTGAAGAGGGTTAGATAATTCACAACAAAGAGAGTTTATCATTAGAATACATTGTGAAGAAGTGCACAATTAGATGTCACTGATGGGTCACATAAAGCATTTGATCGCGAAAATGCCTAAGGATAGGAAACTTAACTAACCCAACCAAAAGGTATGCAAGTGGGTCCTCCCCAAAGTAGGCTCATGCCCTTAATGCCCATACATTCTTTCAAACCAAGTAGTCCATGGGCCCCATGATTGATTAATGGTTGTGGAAAGTTAAGGACTAAATCTTGTAAGAACTTACCTAAGAATTTTGACACATCAAACTAAGATATTAAATAAAACCATGAAAAATTGGCAGTGAGGTGAATGATGGAAAGCAATAATGAATGAAATCCCTTGTGGATCTTATGGTTAAGATGACCTGACAAAAGTTCATCCTTAGCCCAAATCAAAATCGACAAAGTCCATCCTTAGTCCAAATCAAAACCAACCACTTCCAATGACTTTGCATCGATACTCTTAGACCAATCCACCCCCTCAAGACACAAGAATGCTCCCATAGATCATTCACCATTCCTTAAAGAAAAGAAAAGAGAAGCAAGAAGTGAGAAAGGGCCTTAGTTAGAGGGGACCTTCAGGCATGGGTAACATCTCTTTCTAGTCCCATAACCAATGCTTGTAGCCCATTATTAAGTCCAAGGGATGAACTTTGTATTTCCATCATTGTTGTTATTTTTTTAAATGTTATGTTTTTATGGATTTTTGGATGGGAACCACACCATGCAAAGAATTTAGCTTCTTGTTATTAGTCAATAATGGAATGGTAAGAAATCCATGAAAATACTCATGCACTTAAGAGAGTAGAAAAGTACAAAGAGCATTGATTCCCCTTGAAGTCAAACCCTTGTCAATCTATTTAAGCTCTTCTAATTTTAGAAACTACCGAGGTCATAAGTTCATTAAATTTTTATGAACGAAAGGGACCTTATATTTCCAAAACCAGGAACACTATAGAGTTCTTATGGATGGGTAGATGATGTGGACTCACTACTTGTTCCATGAAAAAGAAACTATGCCTTAGTTATCAATCATTCAAATTCAAAGATAGAATTTAGACATTAGCAATCAAATAACATTAAGTACAAACCAGCATCAATAGTAGCCACACCTGCACTATGCCCTATTGGCAAGAAAGGAAAAACAAGATAAAATAAACATAAGAAAAACATAAAAGAAATTCAAACCAAATAAAGTAAAATATAGAAAAAGTTGTAAAATATGTAAGAAAGAGAAAAATGTACTAACAATGTTGTAAACCAAAAAAATGGTGTAAAACAAAAAAGGTCAAAAATAAAAAACATAAAAATTGAGGAGCCACTTTGATTAATCAGCATGAATGGCCATCTCCCCCACAACTAAGTTGGAAGGAGAAGATCTAAAATATTGAGCATGGTTGTCCATCCGAGGAGGTGTTGCTTACACTAGTTTGCTTGGGCTCATGGAAAGGTTTAAGTTGTTGCATGTTGACCAATTGCTTCTTGTTTGGGCTTTCAAATTTTTTGATCAACATGGCCTGAGAAGGAAAAGTTTAATAAATGATGTAAGGCCCTTCCCATAATGTTTGGAACTTGGTCTATTGTGACACGTGTGTGGGGTTCCAACAAAGGATCTTATCTTTTAGATGAAATTTTACTTTCCTTATTTTGAGGTCATGGCATTATTTGTTGAATGCCTTGTGCACTTCATTCAAAAACAAGGCGACTAATCTATTCTCATCTAGCACATTAAGGTTGATCAATCTTTCTTTCTATGCTAGACTAAGGTCGAAGTCAAGATCATAGGCTATTAAAAGTGTACAAAGCTTAGATTGAATAAGAAGTGTTGGTGATTTTTCATACACTAGCTCATAGGGAGAATAGCCTATAGGGAGTTTTCATGTTGAGCGGTAAGCCTAAAGGGCATTGTTAAGTTTTGTGTTCCAATCTCTCCTATATTTGGTAATTATTCTAGTTAAGATCTTAGTGATGTTCCTATTTGTAACTTTAGCTTAACCATTAGCTTAGGAGTAGTAGGGTGTTGTTAATTTATGCTCTACCCCAAGAATTGCATAAGCTTTTGAAAGGTAGTGCTTGTAAAGTGACTACCATTATTAGAAATCAATGCACATGGCACCCCAAACCTATTTACAACATTCTGTTGTACAACCCAAATAGCTATAGAGGATGTATAGTTGGTGATGCCTACTACTTCTACCCATTTCATACAATAGTCAATAGTAACTATGATGTACATCTTTTCATTTGACATGTGTGTGATGGGACCCATGAAGTCTATGCCCCAAACGTCAAGGGATTCTAGTAGTTGGATCCACTACTGAGGACTCTCCATATAAGCTATTATTCCACCATCACGTTGGCAGCATTTACAAAAGTAAACAAAGTGGTGAGTGTCCTTGAAGAGTGTTGTCCAATAATACCCTGCCATTAAGATCTTAATAGCCATGCATCTCCTAACATAATGGCCCCCACAAGGGCCCTCATGAGCATCTTGGAGAACGTGTAGTTAGTCAACATTAGGAACACCCCAATAAACTAGGCCATCATCACTTACCTTGTAAAGGTGTTCATTAATCTCCATGAAGCGTTTGTCCTAATGAAGAAATTGTTGTTTCTTCTTGTGGTCCAACTCTTGTGGCATCTCCTATGTGAGAAGAAAAGTAAGAATGTCATTGTACCACTTAGGTTCAATAGGCAATTGTTCATTTGTTGCACCAACAAAGAGGAGTTCATCAGAAAATTGATTAGAAAGTGGACTCTCCTCCTCTTTGTTGTCCCATCTCAACCAAGACAACTGATCGACAACCAAATTCTCAATTTTTTTTCGATCTACCATTGTAAGATCGAATTCCTCCAAGATCAAAAGCCATAGTATGATATGAGGGCTCACCATTGGTTTGTTCATCAAGAAGTGGATTGCACTATGGTCTATGTGCATAAAGACCTTTTATCCAAGCACATAGTGCCTAAATTTTTTCAAGGCATACACCATTGTCATTAGCTCTTTCTTTGTTGTGTTGTAGTTAAGCTATGTACCCATAATGCTTTTGCTCATGTAGTGGATGTAGTATGGATGTTTCTGATCATCCAACTACATGAGCATGACTCCAAAGACATAGTTTGATGTGTCCATTATGATGTGAAACAATCAGGACAAGTTAGGTACTTATAGAATTGGAGTTTCTACAAGCTTTTCTTTGATTTGCTGGAATGTCTTTTCACATTTCTTAGTCCATACGAATAAAGCATCTTTCTTTGTCAGCTCAACCAATAGTTTAATGATCTTAGAGAAATCCTCTATGAATCACTGGTAGTAGCCAATGTGACCAAGGAATAATTGAACATCTTTAACGATTTTCGGTTGGCACGTAATTCCTTGAATGCCCCTAATCTTTTCAGCATCCACCTCAATCCCTACTTTTGAGATTCGATGCCCCAACACAATGTCCTCTTGGACCATCAGGTGGCTCTTTTGTCAATTGAGCCAAAGGTTAGTCTCCACACACCTTTTAATCACTTACTCAAGGTAATCCAAGGCTTACTCAAATGTAGCCCCATAGGTGGAGAAGTCATCTATGAAGACCTCCACCCAACTACCAATCTGCTATTGAAAAATGCTAATGATAAGGCATTAGAAGGTTACAGGGGCATTGCATAGACCAAAAGACATCTTTCTATATGCAAAAGTCTCATAGGAAATTGTGAATGTAGTTTTGGCTTGGTCTTCCAGTGCCATCTAAATTTGATTATAGCCACTATAATCATCCAGAAAGCTTTAGAAGCACGTTCCAGAGATAGTGTTCAACACCTAGTCCATAAATGGCAATGAGAAATGATCTTTGTAGGTCACCATGTTCAATAGCATAAAGTTAATACAAACCCTCCACTTACCACCTTTCTTTGGCAAGATCACAAGCAAGTTAACCCACTAGCTATCTACAATGGGATAGATGAACCTTGCCTTGAGGAGTTGTTCAATCTTCTCCTTGAAGACCTACTTCAACTTGGGATTCAACTGCTGCTGTAGCTACCTCTTTGGCTTGATGGAAGGATTAGTATAGATGTGATGCTAGCATATCCTAAGATTAATCCAAGTGAGTTTGGGATATGACCAAGCAAAGGTTGTTTCCCATTCGTTAACCAACTTCAATAGCTTCTCTTTTTATTCAAGAGCAAGATTGACATTGATTATCACTAGCTTTCCATTTTTTAAGAAAGCATACTCCATGCTAGAAAGTAGAGATCTCAACTCTTGGGGCTTGTGTTTAGAATTTTTAGGGATTTCCAACTCTTTCTAATAAGTGTCATTAGATTAATCATTGAAGAGTTGGTAATGAACTTTCTCTAGTTCATCCATGCTTTCAACATAGGTACTTGTCAGGCTCTCAATTGGTTGGTTCCATGCAAAGTGTTTTGCTTTTAGAATTAGTTGTCAACTGAAACACCACTAATTTTAGCTTGACACTTTGAAACAAGAACAACTCAAGCCCTTTCAAGCATTCGGGAGGCAAAATTTGACTAAGGCATGAAACTCAAGTCCAGCTTGATCACACTGTCAAGCTAGCTTACCCTTGGCATGAGCAACTCCAACATTTTCAAAATCAAATAACAAGTGGTCCAAATCTGAGGATGCAAGCCATCCTCAAGAGCCGTTGATGTCCACTCCAAGTCTCAGCATTCAGGAGTCCAAATTTCAAGCCAAATTACACAGTTTCTGCAGGTCACGCTGGGCAATCATGCTAGGCGTGACCACAGTGTGACCAACTTTTAGAGCCTCAAAACAACATCAAAATGGTCTGATTTGAAGGGACAAGTCATCCTCAAGGTCCATTAATGATTTCTCCAAGTTTCAACCTCCAGAACTTTAGATTTTAGCTCAAAAAATGCTCATTTTTTTCACTGATGCCCAGGTCACATTGGCAGCGTAAGTCCAACATGACCAACTGCTAGAAAATTCCAGAAAATTTTCAGCATCAGCAACTCTCAAAAAATTCTCAACATCAGCAACTCTTAGAAAATTCTCAGCATCAACAACTCCCAGAAAATTCTAGAAAATGGCAGAAAATTTCAGAAAATTCTTAGCATCAGCAACTCTCAAAAAATGGCAAAAAATTCCAGAAAATTCTTAGCATCAGCAACTCCCAGAAAATCCTAGAAAATTCCAGAAAATGGCAAAAAATTCTTAGCATTAACAATTCCCAGAAAATTCTAGAAAACTTAGGACAAAGAAGTTTCATGCAAGACGGGTCGAATTTCCCTTATACATTTCATTGTAAATCTTCATTTGTGGGATAGTCAGGCCCTCATGGTCTAAATTAAATGTACTCTCATGGGCTTGAATAATCCATGAATTGTAAAATGCAATGTACCTGGTCAAGAACGTAGCTTGCCGACACACATCCAACTCTCACTAGCATGCATCTAACCCAAGCACAATTGTCCATTGAACACATGTCACCCGATCCTGTTTCCTCTCATCTCTCAACCGTTGATTCCATCCATGGATTCCGTGCCCAAGTTTGGCCCATCCCTATAAATACCCTGTCAATTCACATAAACAAGGGGAAATTTTGAAGGTTGGTGGCTTGGGAAGTATCGACCAGTAGCCTAGGACACTTAGATACACTTGAGTCCTAGCATCCGAACACTTCAGACATCATCCCAGGGCTTAGTGCTTGACCTGCCATCCATACGTGTAGCTACGCTTTGACCGGTGCACATTCTTGTTTAAACAATACAATACAATTTCATTATTGCCTTCCATTTACATTGTTTAGTTCTATTTAAGCTTTTTTTTACAAATATAGCTCTGTTTATGCTTTATTTATAATTCAGTACACTCTGTTTACATTTTGTGTCACTGTTTGCATCCCGTTTACACTGTTTACGATAACCCCAGTGCTAGCCGTAGCTTACGCTTGGGGAAGTCCTTGGTTGATTTGCGTGCAAACCATCCAAGGCACTCTACCTTCGTTCCATTTTTTAGCTTGCCCTCAAGCGAAGGCAGGGTTAGCTGTGCGTGTCCAACGATCTCTCGGTGTCTATTTCCCTTTGAGCCTTACACCAAAGATTTCAAACAGTACAGTTTTTAGCGCTAGAAGGAGGGCCTGAATTTGCCATTGTTAAAATGTCGATCACACTACCTGTTAAAACTTTTTCATCTTACCCTGTGAGTCTCCTGTCCCTGTTGTTCATGCTAAACTTGCTCCTATTGATCTAGTTTGATTATTTTGGTCACGTTGTGTTTGTGTCATGGTCACGTTGCAACTGCTTGCAATTCAACTCCATTCATCTAGCTTAGTCTGCTCACGTTCATCATGGAATCCTTCCAAATCAACCCAGTAACACTACCAATCGCTGAAAATTCAAACCCTGTGACTGCTACGGAATCCATAACCATTATTGAACACATAAATCCTCAAGGCCCTACACGCCAATCGCTTAGGCTACAGGGTAAAGGCCCTACTCATACGACTCTTACACCTAAATAGTATAACTTCATCTGTGTCAAAATCCAAGGCAATTTACCTATCGACCGTATAGAAAGGGAAGCAAAGCAAGAATATGAATTTATCCACAAAGGAGGACATGAGTTCATCCCTTTAGCATTTGACATAATCCTGCTATCTAAAAACCATCATAAACTCATATCCCAGCTTCTTATGTCTAGAAGTCAAGCCTTACAGCTATCGCCAATAGAGCCTCAAGATGAGGAAGATGATTTTGTAGCCCAATCGTAACATGAAGATTCCTACTATACTGTTAGTCCCCATGCCTACACAAACCCATTATTCCATCCTTTCCTGGAAGAAACTGTGCTTCCTCCTTCATCTACAAACACTCAAGCACCAATTTCCTGACAAGAGGTACCTACTTCCATTCCTATCTTCTTCATACCCAATAATTTTCATTCTGATGCATCTACTTCCATCATTCCTCCACAAGCACAGTCCCAACAACTTCCCCCCCAAACCAACGCAGAGTCAATCTTTCGACCTCAAGTAATTGGAATGCCATCGGTCATACTAGCTTCCACATCCACCCATTACATACCTCAGGTGCAAATCCATGGAGCCCCATTGATTACTCCAACCCAACATGTTCAGGGTATTACTTCACAACTTATGGCTGGGAAATGGGCTCCATTGGTAGTCTCAGTTCCGAATACCATCCCACCACAAGAAACGTTAGCCCAAAAACCTCTCTTCCCACAACCAATGCAACAATTAAATCATTATCATCCACAATATGCTCAATCCACTAGTTTGCCTACCGCCCAAGAATGGGCAGACACATAAAAAATGATGCACTCTTTGGCAAAGGAATTAAAATGCCTTAAAAATTTGAACAATGAGGAAGTCAAAGTACTAGACTTCTATCAAGATGACTCGATTGATCCCTCAGTTCCACCCTTAACCTTGCCAAAGGGAGTCTCGTTACCTTAGTTGACCAAGTACAATGGAGAGGGAGACCCAAATGGCCACCTAGTGACATTCCAAACCGAAATTCTTTTGCTTCAGGCGTGGCCCCATGTAATTTTGCATGTGTTTGCTATGTATTTAATAGGAAAAGCCTTAGACTAGTACCGAGCCTTATCCCGTAGCTCTATATCTTCTCTGGAGAATTTTTTGCACCAGTTTGTCACCCTTTTCAAATATAATCTAAAACCTGAAGCCACGTTAGATAGCTTGATTCAAATTAAACAAGCACCTTTAGAGCTAGCACAAAAATTTATTCAAAGATGGAGTGCCACCCTGAATGAACTTCACGAACCTGTTCCTAAAACATATTTACTTACCATCCTTAAGGTAGCTGCAAATGACTTCATTAAATCAAAACTTTATTATTTAAAACCCCGTACTTTGAGTCAGGCATTTGTACAAATTAAAGACATAGAAGAGGTTGCACAAATAAGTAATGACCCAGCTTATGTGGCCTACAAAAACCAACATACTCGCAAGCAAAACACAACCGAGGCAATAGTAGCCGCAATCACAAAAGCAACCAACTAGGGCCCAACAGCTAAGCAACCTAAAGCCCCAGCTAACAAAGCCACCAACTTTGGCACCAACTCACCTACATCGGCAGTGGCCACCCCAAGTCCCAACTTTCAATTCAAGGACTGCTCAAAGTATACACCACTACTGATGCAACCCTCTCAACTATTGGAGCAACTCTTGAAAGCCAAGAAAACCCAACACAAACACGTATTGGAGATTACCCACCAAAAACATGACAGGTACTACGAGCTACTAAGGAACCCCACCTTAGTAGTACCAAATGAGCCCCCGGTCCCACAACATTTTAAATTGGACCAATACTGTCATTACCATCAAATGGCTAGTCACAGTACAGAAAACTGTCATGCCTTGCAAGATGACTTGTAGGGAATGATAAAACAAGGCCAACTAGTGATTGACATGGCAAGTCAATCCAACGTAGACGATGCCTCCTATGTCATAAACTCAATTAGCATAGGTGGCAATCCCAAACCTGTGCAAAAATCTTTTGTGATCCGTGTGCCTCCTAGTAATGTAAGGATTCCCCTAGCCTCCACAAATAAGAGGCCTCCCTTTGTTATCAAGATGCCACCCCAGGCATCCACAACACCCTTTGTGGTTAAGGCTCCACAACGTTCTTCTACTAAGATGTTAAACTAGCATGACTCATCTACTAAGACATTAAACTGGCATGATGTAGCAACAAAAACTGCTAAGCAACCTTTCGTCATAAGAGTACCACAACGAGATGGTCCCTCACCTACCCAAAGCCCAACAGTGGACAACATCTCGATCCCTCCTCCTCCAAGGGTTGACCCCACTAGCAACCCAGGTAGGCCCACCAAATGGGAATGCAAGAGGACAAATGAGCACCTCGCAACTCCCATGGCCAAAGCAAAGGCCACAACTAGCAAACAACAACTGAACACTGGGGCCCCTACCCCCAAGCAAGCTAAGCCTAAGTCCCCCTCCCAAGAGGTCTGTCTCTCAAGCTTCATAGAGGAAGTCAAAGCCAACACAATGGCTAATGACAAGGACTTCGTAGCTGCACTAACCCAAGTAAAGCAAATGCTCAAGCAAAAGAATACAACATTTAGCTTATACGACCTAGTGAGGACCTCACCTGCTCACTGCTAATCATTGGCCCAAGTCTTAGCCTCCATTCCTGTTATGGAGGACATCCCTGCAAATGAGGCATCCATCTGTGCAACAATGTTGCCTCTCACACCATAAGGATTGGGTTCAACAACCTTAGCCTCTTATGATGATGCAGTTAAAGTCAACCCCAAACGAGGGGAAGTCATTACAGCTCCACCATCCATTAGCATTTGTGTTGGATAGTGCACCATCTGTAGAGTGCATGTTGACGATGGTGCAGCAACAAACGTAGTCCTGTACTCCGTCATTGACAAGCTAGGCCTGGTAGATGAAATTAGGCCAACCAAAACCACATGTCTAAAATCCTTCAATGGATCACATGTCACAGTCAAGGGTACAATCAACTTAGCCTTTGTAGCGGGAGAGCAATTTCCCACTAGTGCATATTTCACTGTCATAGAGGAGATGCCAGGTTTCAACATGATTCTAGGCAGGCCTTGGCTAGCTCAACTAAGGGCCATCTCCTCTCCCATCCACCAAGAAATCCACCTTCCATACGAAGGTGGTCAAGTTATCATCCATGGTGATAACGTTTCCTCTTCGACTATCCACGACATAGACATGGTGCAAGTTTTGGAAGAAGAGTTTCTTAATGGTACACCTACGACAACCAATGCAACGCTTAAGGCTAACACACCCGAACAAGTGGTTGAAGCCGACAACCCCCCAGAGGACCCTAAACCTTGCATACTCCCTAATCCATGCCTAGTTAGGAAGCAACTACATGACCAAGACTCTCCCTTGGCTGAAAATGTGCTTGATGCTTGCCTACCTTCTGCCTACCCCTCTAACATGCATTTTTGACTTTTGTTTACATTGCACTAGCCTATGCATTTACATTTTGCCTGCTCACCTAGATTACGCATTTTACTTTGTTTACACATTTGTCAACTCATTTTACACATTGCATTTGAAAAAAATCAAACATAAAAACATAAAACTACAAAAACACATGGCCCGAAAAGGCCTCAAACTAGCATACGGCCCAGAACGGCATAAAACTATCACTTTTTGCATTGCTTTTCTTTCATTCTTTCATTCTAACTCTATGTACGGTAGGTGTCGCTTGATGTTGTTTTCTTCCTAGTTGATTTTTGTAGGATCTCGCAGGGACGTACCATGACCATGCATGCAACATCACACTTTACACATGCAAGGTAAGCATCAGTCCACTATGACTATAAACTAGCATAGAACAGTCCTGGCATCATGACTTAAAAATGATACCACAAAATAGTCTTGGCATCATGACTTAAAACTCATACCATAGAGTTTTGTCCGGTATGACACTAAACTGCTACATCTGTCCGCCATGACATAAAACTAGCACCTAGAGTCCACTAAGACTATAAACTAGTTTGCCTCTTCACAGTCTGCTACGACTCTAAACTAGCAATGCACCATTCGCTACGATGCTAAACTAGCATTGTCCAAGGGGTTATGATGTGAAACTAATCCACAACAATCTGCTAAGACTATAAATTGGTGACATCATCGATGACCAAGAAAAATTTGAAAAGATGTGTCGCTGCAATCGGCTGGTCATGTTCCACAAAGACTTGCTGCATGATTCATCTCATGGACCCTAATGAAGTTGATGCTATTCATGATTCTGTCTGCTTTGAAAATTGCACATGGTGACTCCATCTCCTTGTTTAAAGTGTTTAGTTGACTATTTCATTTATGGTTTTCTTGTCTTCTTGGAGTTGTGTTTGCAGGATGACACCTCTGAGGCGTTCGTGCATAGATGCACTTCATCATGATGACAAGGTATCACATTTTTCCTGACGCACATAACTGGGTTAATTAATTCATTCATAAGTACATTCCCGACTCCCAATACATCCCCTATTTCCCCCATCATGTCCTACTCAGTGATACCCCCAGATGCATTCCACTCAGCTCAACACTCTTGATACACTATTACACACTGTAACTCCCTAAGTAGTTGCAACGCAAAACATAGTACACAATGCATGACATAAAATGCAAGCGCTCGAACTTGAGCATAGCACTAAAAGCAAGCTCTTTCAAAAAGACCAAAAAAAATGGAAAGGAAAAAAGAAAACAAAAATAAAGAAAAACAAAAAAAGAAAACAAAAGGGTCAAAGAGCAAAATGCATGAAAAAGGTCTTCGTGACCCTGTTGACATCGTAAACCATGGACTGTTGGCTCTTCTCATACAAGCCCCAGGCGAGAAGGTAATTGTCTTGAAAAATAGTTACACTCGTGTCCCAAAGAGACCATGTTGCACATCATCGCGTGGCTTTGGCTATTTACAACGGGCCTCGTAAACACTCTATAAGAGTTTCGTTTCTCCAAAGAATGCACTTCCTATGTCTTGGCTCCAAGTCTGCTGAACATTGGCTATGGACAAGGACCAAAATACAACTCATTCGCATGAGAGCATTACTTTCCCACAATCCCGACAGCAATCATAACCCTTGATCAACTCTTGACTTCCCCCAGTTACAATCCCTTGCATCTTGAACCACATTCCCTCAATTCCATGTACTTTTGAAAACGGTGTGATGACATCCAGCCAAGGGCCAAAGGATAATGTTTGGTACTTGTTTATTCATGGTGTTTTGCACTTCTTTGTTGATGCCTCTCGGGTATATTCCTCTAAACGTCAACAAAGAGGGACCAATGAAACACCACTAATTTTAGCTTAACACTTTGAAACAAGAACAACTCAAGCCCTTTCAAGCATTCAGGAGGCAAAATTTGACTCAGGCATGAAACTCAAGTCCAGCTTGATCACACTGTCAAGCTAGCTTACCCTCGGCGTGAGCAACTCCAACATTTTCAAAATCAAATAAAAAGTGGTCCAAATCTAAGGGTGCAAGCCATCCTCAAGAGCCGCTGATGTCCACTCCAAGTCTCAGCATTCAAGAGTCCAAATTTCAAGCCAGACTACACAGTTTCTGTAGGTCACACTGGGCAGCCATGCTGGGCATGACCACAGTGTGACCAACTTTTAGAGCCTCAAAATAGCAACAAAATGGTCTAATTTTGAAGGGACAAGTCAACCTCAAGCTCCATTAATGATTTCTCTAAGTTTCAGCCTCCAGAACTTTAGATTTTAGCTCCAAAAATGCTCATTTTTTTCACTGACGCCCAGGTCACGCTGGCAGCGTAAGTCCAACATGACCAACTCCCAGAAAATTCTAGAAAATGGCAAAAAATTCCAAAAAATTTTCAGCATCAGCAACTCTCAGGAAATTCCAAAAAATTCCAAAAAATTCTCAACATCAGCAACTCTTAGAAAATTTCAGAAAATTCTCAACATCAACAACTCCCAGAAAATTCTTAACATTAGCAACTCTCAGAAAATCCTAGAAAATTCCAAAAAATGGCAAAAAATTCCAAAAAATTCTCAGCATCAGCAACTCCCAGAAAATCCCAAAAAATTCTAGAAAATGGTAGAAAATTCTCAGCATCAGCAACTCCCAAAAAATTTTAGAAAACTCAGGACAAAGAAGTTTCACACAAGACGGGTCGAATTTCCCTTGTACATTTCATTGTAAATCTTCATTTGTGGGATAGTCAGGCCCTCATGGTCTAAATTAAATGTACTCTCATGGGCTTGAATAATCCACGAATTGTAAAATGCAATGTACCTGGTCAATAACGTAGCTTGCCAACACACATCCAACTCATGCACAACTATCCGACACACATCCAACTCTTGCCAGGACGCATCCAACCCAAGCACAACAGTCCATTGAACACATGTCACCTGATCCTATTTCCTCTCATCTCTCGGCCGTTGATTCCATCCATGGATTCCGTGACCGAGTTTGGCCCATCCTTATAAATACCCTGTCAATTCACATAAATGAGGAGAGAAAATTTTGAAGGTTGGTGGCTTTGGAAATATCGACCAGAAGCCTAGGACGCTCAGACACACTTGACTCCTAGCATCCGAACACTTCAAACATCATCCCAGGGCTTAGTGCTTGACTTGCCATCCATACGTGCAGCTACACTTTGACCGGTGCACATTCTTGTTTAAACAATACAATACAGTTTCATTATTGCCTTCCATTTACATTATTTAGTTCTGTTTATGCTATTTTTTACAAATATAGCTCTATTTATGCTTTATTTATAATTCAATACGCTCTGTTTACATTTTGTCTCGTTGTTTGCATCCTGTTTACACTGTTTACGATAACCCCAGTGCTAGTCGTAGCTTATGCTCAAGGAAGTCCTTGGTTGATTTGCGTGCAAACCATCCAAGGCACTCTACCTTCATTCCCTTTCCAGCTTGCCCTCAAGCAAAGGCAGGGTCAGCTGTGCGTGTCCGACGATCTCTCGGTGTCTGTTTCCCTTCCAGCCTTACACCGACGATTTCGAACAGTACATCAACCAACGGGTATCCTCATGTTTTGTGGCTAATGCATACAAGCACCTTTGAATTTCTATCTCATCTACACACTGTCTACATGCTATGATTGATGTACTTTTGATGGCCCATAGTTTCTACACATAGTTACATCTTGTACCATTTTATGTTATGCATGGAACTCTCTTCTTCTCGATCTTTCCAAATGCATTTTCCTTGGAAATCTCTACACAAAGGTCTTTGATGCCCAGCTGAGCATCAATGGTACTTACCCAAGTCCTTCCCATGATGATTGGGAAGTCCCCTTTGTAGTTATCAACTTAGAATACCAAGAAATCGGCAGGGTAGGACCACCCACAAATAGTGGTCACAATGTCCTCCACCAGTCCTAAGAAAACAATGATGGATTGACCTACCAACTCAAGATGAATGTTGCTCTTCTTGAGTGGAGGCAGGTTCTAGGCTTTATACATCTTATGAGAAATCAAATTTACACCAAAAATTGAGTCTAGAAAAGCCTTGAAAGGTTCATTCCTAGTGATTTACAAATAAATGAGGGAACTCCCAGGATCAAATAGTTTCCTGGGAAGATGGCATAGTTTCCTGGGAAGGTGGCCAACCTTAATCCAATCAATTACAACATGAGTCAACATGGAAATATGAACTTTGGGAGGTATTTGGTTTAAAGGGAACTTAAATGGAGTAGATGCAAAAGATGGGGGAGAAGTAGGACGATCAGCTACGTATGTATGTCTATGAGGGTTTTGTAAGACTATTGGTTCAAAAAAAATGATCTCTTTTAGGATTTGGTTTTTGAACCACTTAGCTAAGGAGCCAACTATAAGTTAATAGCCCTAGTAGCATTACGTTGTTGCAATTGAGCTAGAATATCATCCTGCATTAATGGAGCATATGGTAATTGAGTTGAGGGCAATGATACAAGTGCAAAATAATGAGGAGGGTGATAAGGATATGGAGACTCCCCTCTTGGAGATGGAGAATGAGCTTTGTAGTACTCAAGAGGATAGTAGTAATGCTGGAATGAGGCATGACTAAAAGATTCATGCATAGAAATGGGTTGCTAAACATAGTACCCATATGGATTAGGCTATCTATAAGGGTACTACTACCTTGGTAGTGGCATCACCCATGATTGTGGGTGTTGCCACTACTGATACTACTTACAAGGTTGTGGTGGAGTTCCACTTGGATAATCGGTTTGTTATTCGTGAAACTACCTTGGTTTGTCTTGAGGATAAGGCAACCTTCTACGTGCTTGTCTTTGAGCCAATCTAAGATTTAGAGCATACACCCTAGAGTTCTACAAGTGTGACACAATAGAACAACATCCTTTCAGATGTTCCTATTGGCAAATGTCACACCAACAATCATCATCTGTTTCAAACTCCACAACCTTCTCTATGGTAGTAGCCTTGGACTTACATCTTTGGTGGGCACATTCAGCTTCCTTCCTTCTCTTGTGATCATGATCACTACCTTGCTCTTTGGATTCCTCTACTATTTTCAAAGCAGTTTGAAAATTTTCATCCAAATAGTTGCACATCTTTTCTACCTTGGCTGAAATTTCATAAACAAACTTTTGAATTGGCAAGGTCTTTCACTACACTACCTCATCAAGCGGTGCCTCCTCCTCATTGTCATAGAACCAAACTTTTCTTTTTCTAATGGAAGGGTTTCTATTGTACTCTTCTACACTTTCCTATTTTCTCAACTTTTCTTCTTCTTTGGCAACCACTCAATCAACCTTTGGATCTAATGGATTCTTAATTTTAACAATATCTTTTGGGCATAGATCCCAAGAGTTCTTCTTGTTTCTAACTACAGCCCATCTATGATATGGTGAAGCTACTTCCTTTGAGAATAACCATTGCTAGGGCATCAGTATAAAGGAAAATAGTACTTGCCCATGGCTACATCCAAGGGTTCATGTGTTCCATATTTTCATCCTTAGATTCGCTCTCTCAAGTTGGACACTTGGGAATACATTTGATAGTTGTCATTAAAGAGTTCAAGCATCATACTCCATCAACGGATTGATTTTGGTTCCAAGGATTGGTACCAACTTTCTGCTTCTTCGATTAGTATCCTTGGGAAAAACATTAATTTTTACCATTCATTTTAGATGTTCTATCAGGCACAAGCAACATGAAAGACTTAAAGATGATTCTATAGATATGAATTGTATCCCCCCTCAAATTTGGAAACATTGTTCATATCCAACCTCTTAATTTTGCTATCTTTTACATGTCTTATTAGAATTCTCACTACCTCTACGAAGTTTAGCATATTTCAAGTTGTAAGTAAAGGCTTATCATAATCATGGTGATCTCTATGATGGCCATGATGTCTATGGTGCTTTTTGCTATCCATTCTTTCATGGTGATGGCCTCCCTTGATTACCCATGCCCTTAGTCTCGACTGGTTTAGTGGGCCCTACAATCATCTTTATCCCGTTGATCAGCTCCATCACTATCACATCCTTTATGGGTTTGATCGAAGCTAGAGGAGGAAGAAAAAGATGTTGAAGGAGAAGAGGAAGAAGGATTGACACCACCACAGTGCTTGCCACCTCCTCTTCTATGGTCATGGCCATGATCATCATCATGAGGCTTGTCCTCATCCTTGCCATGATGCCCACCTTTAGATCCCCCATGATCATGCGACCCATTCTTACTTAAACCAGGATGATTTATAGTGGACTATAAGATCTAGTTCAAGCCTCCTTCATCAAAACTAAGGGGAGGAGAGTTAGTGAAATAAGAACCTCCAAAGAAGGAATCCTTACTATTATTTTGGTCCATTAGGAACAAGGGGTTAGTGAATTGTTTCCCCTTGGACGCTTCAAAGTGCATCTCCTATTGTTGATCCTTCTTGCATTGTGCTTTAGTAGGATGGTAGTCTTGGCAATTGTGGTCCTAAACAACATACTCAGCATTGAGCCCCTATATGACCAATTTCATAAGAGTTTGGTGTAGCATTACAAGAGCTGATCAATCAAATGGAAACACAATGTTGCCCTCCATGTCTCTCCATTCCAATTGTTCATCCTGATGTAGGATGAAGGTGAAATTTGCCACATACTCATTGAGATGAGGATATACCATTCTGCATTATTGGGACACCAGTGATTTTGACCCTTCACATCAGTGTTGATTAGATGTATGCTCGAACAATGGTGGAGAATCAACCCTATGAGAAGAAGATATTCTACATTGAAGGAAATTATTAGTGTACTTTTTACAATTATTATTATCATTGTGAATGATTGCAACTTTACGATTCATTACAAAGATGTTGAATAATTTTCACTAAGTTCTAGATAGTGCACATAGCTAACTAAAGTCCTTAGCAATCATGCCAATGATGAACGACAAGTATACCCTATGCCCAACCATACGAATCACTAGCATTCACTCAGTGATCTAGTTGAATCCCAAATACTTTAGGTTTCTAAGTAGACTGTGTCTAGGAGGTGAATCTAACCATTGCAATCGTTATCTTCTCAATTCCACTTGTGAAGTAAAAGTGTATGGTTAATTGTAATTTAGGCATATGATTTTTTTCATTTTTATTTGTTATGGTTTAGTTGCCTAAGAGCTAGAAAAAAAGTATTTAAAGGTTTAATTAATCTATTAACTAATCTTATCCTTAGCAAATCCTAACATAAGCATCCATTCCCACTTATCGTACACATCCTGAACACATTTCAATGCCACTGGGTTACCAAGTGTTAGGCACTATTGGGGTAGCCAAGTATTAATGTATGCTCAAAGTGGCTGTACTTATGTGTATTAATTAATTACTATTTAATTGGTATTAATTACTTAATTCAATTGCATTAAAGTAAAGTGCTTGAATAATAAATGCATGAAGAAACATTAATCTAGTCCAAGTGCTACAAGGTTTGATCAAGAAAGCTCATCTTTATTGTCATTCACACTGAGGTGCTTAGGTACATTGGTGCTTGAATAAAGAACCATACACTCTTTTGACTCCTACAGTGGGCACTCAAAAAATATTCTAACTCTAGAGAAAACAAACTATAAGAACTTCGCTATAACTAATGAAAAATATGGATGAATTGTGTGCCCAAGTGCTATATTTATAAGTCAGCATGCATCCCACAATTTTGGATATCTGACATTGTTGCATGAGGTCCGATATTAAGGCTTGACAAAATATGATTTCTTAGCCACCATATTTAATAGGTAATCCTTCAAGTAGATCCACTGCTTCTTTTTCATTATATGAGTAACTTGATAATTTATATGAATCTATTACACAAGAAATTTCTAGAATATATGTTTTCATGTAAATTCTATGTTATTTAACACATTTCTCAAGTTTTTTGAGTCATTTAAATCTAGTTTGGAAAGATTAAGGATTAGATGTTATCTATATATGTTATTTGTCAAACTCATTTTTGTTGGTAGAATTTGTTGATTTGGCAATGACTTCCAAGGCTTTTAATATTGGTGTTTTCAATCATCATCATGCTATATTAATTATTCAAACATAAACTCCCTCTTTTAATCCAACATCCCCTAAGTTTCAAAGGGTTCCTTGTTTTGTTGAATTGTCAAATCTTCCATTGATTTTTGAAAAAGTTGAAAATGATATTATCTTTCGAATTGGACCAATCAAGAATTTTCAAATCCTAGCAACAACTATTGATTTTCAAAGAATTTGATATATTATTGAGGTGGATTTTGATTTACTTAAGTGAGAAATTATTCTATGTAATGGCAAAATTGATTATGTGTAAAAGGATTTTTATTACAATCTTCCAAAGTTATGTCACTATTATCAGTGAGAGGTTCTTATGTTTGATTCATGTTCTTTAATACTACAAAAAATGCTAATGCAACCATGTTAGCACTAAGCTACTACAAACACTACTAAAATTTTTTATACAAATGTTGTTGATCCTGCTAAGGTTTTCTTTTTTTTTACAGATACTACAATTCGACAATAATTTCTTCTATTGATGTTTTAATATTTAGTCTACTCTTTTCTTTTACTATTGTTCAACAAAATGTACATTTGAGGAAGTTTCTAGTTAAATAAATTTCAAATAATTTTTTAATAATTAAGGAGAAAAAAATATTTGTTTCGAAAGTCTTACAAAAACCTATTGTTGATTCATGTCATTTTCAAATGGTTCTTCATAATAGAAAACATTGAGAAAGTCTATTTATTGGTGATTACATCACAAGTATTTAGAATGAATAGCATGTTCAAGATATTTTAACTACTACTAATTCATTTGCAGTTATTGGTTAAGATATTGAAATAATACCTTTTGAGAATATGGATTTTATTGATAGGACTGGTGTTGTACCCATCATTTTGGTTCACCAAGGATCGAGACTAAGTATGGTCTTGACATTGTCTCTTGCAAGTTTGAGCATTAAAATCTTTACAAACATCATAATGAGGTACATTTTTAGCCTTCAAAGGCCTCTAGGAATCATTTGCATTCATAATCTAATTTACAGACTTCACTCTTGGTAACCTTGGAGAATCTCTCAAATCAAACTCTTTCCAAGTGTTAGAGGTGACATAGATTTCAAATCAATCTCTCTTCGACACTTTAGGATAAATTGTACTAAAAACTACTTCATAACACATATTTTTGGCCTTTGGAGGCCTCCAAGGGTCATTCAAGATTATACCCCAACATTTTGACTTCAATTTGGTGACTTTAGAAAAGTTCAAAAAAATGTCAAAGAGTTTTATAAGTATGGATGACACTAATATTGACCCTAGCATCAATGCCCAAAACACCATAGTTGGCACCTCCAAATCTTATCAGAACAATGGTCTGACATGCGTAGTGGATTTCTAGGACCTATATGACTGATCAATAGTAGTTTCAACACTCTAGGCTTCTGAAAGTAGCACTTTTTGGTAGGTTCTTTCAAAACTTAGAAAGTTAAAATTTTTTCTAAGTTTAGAGCATCAACTAGATCATGGCTTACCTTATAACCTCTAGCACCTAAAGTCACTTTACACATCTAGTTCACATCGTTTCACAAGTTTACAAGCTTCTCATCACTTACAAATCATATTTCAACTCATTCCATGGTTAGTTTTGAATTCTTGGGAGTTAGAGTTTTTCACTTGGAAAATCATTGAAAATTTTTCTAACTCCCTAATTGACATTCATGCTACCAATGTTAGCACTATTGAACTTTGCATCATCCTGCAAATTAACAATTTGTAGCATCTACAAGCCTCTTAGAATCCTCAAGTTCATCTTGGCAACCTTCAACATCAATTTGGAGGTTAAATGAGATCTCAAGAACTTAAAAATTACAACTTGGAAAAAAAGTCAAAAAATTCACTAAGTACTAGTGACACCAATGCTGACATCAGGGTTAGCATTAGCATCACCACTTTTGGGCCTTGCCAAGGAACATCATTCACCTTTGTCTCAACATAAGACCTCATCGCCATGATTGTTGGGCATCTTGGTAGCATTCAACATTAATTTGAAGCTGAAATGAGGCCTTGGGAGTTCAAAATTCTAACTTAGACAAAGTTTCAAAATTTTGCTAGGCATTAGTCATGCTAACATCGACATTAGAATCACCACTTTGAGCACTCACAAAATGATATCATCAACCATCAAACTATGCATTTGACACCTTCTCCTAGCCTCTTAGCTTCCTCTGCATCATCTTGAAATCATTTGACATCTATTAGGAGGTCAAAATGGGATCTTAGAAAGCTCAAAATTAGCACTTGGGTGAAACTGCAAGGAGTCAGTATTAGCATCAATGTCACCTATTTTTAGACTCAAGGTCAACTTTGGGTGAACTATATGTAACTTCAAGTTTGGTTTTAGTAAACCTAAGTCAACTTTAGGCCTATAAACATGAACTCAAAACACAAATTTCAAGTTGGCTTCTTAAGATTTGAGAGCACTTATTAAGTTTTGAAATATCAAGAGCATGAGCATCTACCACCGTTGTAGCACTTGCATGCTCTATAGCTACTTTCTACACCTTCAACATGACTTATGGAGAATGAATTTTCAAGCTTCTGTAACATATTCCAGAGTTATATTTTTTTAGCTACAGCATTAATGACAAGACCCTTAACCAAAATAGTCATGTTTTGGCTTGAAATTGATTTTGGATCATATCTACAACATCCTTGATGAGTGGCGAGGTACCCCTATGCTCAACCATACAAATCACTAAAGCATTACACATGATCTGGTCGAATTCTATAGACCTATAGTTATCTCGTACACTAGTTTCTCTAGGAAGTGAAACGATGCTGAGAATGTTTGTTGTTTTCCCAACTACACTTGTTAGGCTCAAGGGTATGGTTTAAGTGTAATTGAGGTATATGAATTTTTGTTGTTTTATATTTTATGGATGTAGTCACCTACAACAGGAATAAGGATAGAGTAGATTGAAAACTAATGTTTATTGCCTATCTAGCCTAACACAAGTAACCATCCTATTTTCTTGGACACATACTGAACACATAGAGCACTACTAGGCTACCAAACGTTAAGCATTGCTTGGTTACCAAGTACTATATGAATGCTCGAAGTGGATGTGCTTGCATTTATTAACTGTTGGAAATAAATTGCTTAATTCAAATACATTAAAACAAAGAGTAAGAAAGTAAAATGCATTAAAGGAAATATTAAGCTATTTTCAGTGCTACAAGGATTATCAAAAGAGTTCATTTTATTCCCATCACACTGTTGTGCTCAGGTACATCAGTGCTTGAACAAAGAACTATACACACTTTAGACTCCTTCTACATGCACTCAGTAAATATTCTAAGGAAAATAAACTGCAAGAGCTTCGCTACTCTGACTACGAATGACCAAAAACTAACTCAAAATGGGAGCCCAAGTGTGGTATTTATAGACCCAAGGTAGATGCTTTGATGTTGCTTACACGACGTTGCATCAAGACCTTGACATTGCTCATGCAACCTCATAGCTCTAACATCACATACCTAACATCAGGGCCAACACAAAATGGTGGTTCATCATACCCTCATGACTAAATGAAAATTCATCCTTGATGAAGAAGAGGAGGAACAAGTTTGTTATAGCATATATTGGGTAGGTATGTGATTATTAACTGACATTACAAATTGACTCAAATAAAATAGATAGACTTTGAGTGCTCAAGTGTACAAAATTACAATTTTTACAACATTAGTTGTTCATGATAAGAGAAGTGAACACCCTAGATAACACTAATGTCCAACACCTCTTAGCAACAGAAGAATGAGAGAGAGAAAAGAGATCTTTCAATCACAAATGGTCCTCATTATTTGGTGCTACTGCATCCTTGGTGAAGATAGTCCTACTTCTAGTCCATGCTTCCCACTGTAATTACAACAAAGTCATGAATTAATATGCAATGTGTAACACATGGTGGTTAAATGCCTTGTCTCATCTCAGCTAGGTTGTGATTGTGGTTGATTGGTTCCTTGAGTAGTGTTAGTGAGAAGGCTAACAAATAGGGTTAATTAAATTAAGTGGTCCATTAAATTTGAAAAATTTCAATACAAGGAAATATTTTAAGAGGGTATAAGAATTCACAAAAATGAAAAGAAGAATTCACTAAAAACTATTATGAATATGTGTACAATTGGATGTCATGGATGGGGGTAAACAAAAAGAATTTGATTGTAAAAATGTTTAAGGGCAAAGAACTTAACTAACCCAACCAAAAGATATGCAAGTGGTTCCTCCCCAAAGCAGGAACAAGCCTTTTATGCCCTTGCATAACTTCAAACCAAAGAGTCTGTGGGCTCGGTGGATGATTAATGGTTATAGAAGTTAAGTACAAAAACCCAAAAGAAACTAACTAAGAATTCTAACACATCAAACCAAGACATTGAACCAACACATGAAACCAGCAGTGAGATGAGACATGGAAAGCATAGATGGATGAGAGAGAGAGTGAAATGAAATTCCTAATTATGGTCACATAAAGTCCCTTGTGGATTTTATGGTTAAATGACTTAATAAAATTCATCCTTATTCTAGACCAAAACCAACCACGTTTAATGACTTCACATTGACATTCTAAGACCAATCCATCCCCTGATACACAAAAGTGCTCCCACAAAACAACCACTGTTCCTTATTAGAGAAGTAGGAAGTGAGAAAGAGCCTTAGTTAGAGGGAACTAGTCCCATAACTAGTGCTTATAGCTTGTGCTTTGAATTCCCATTGTGTTTGTTTGTTTGTTTTTTTTTTGTTTTTGTTTTTTGAAATGCGAACCACACCATGCAAAGACACATGCATTTATTTTGTCCAAGGGATGTGCTTCGAATCCTCATCTCTTTTTTTTTTCTTTTCTTGATGAAAACCACACAATGTGAGGACATATGCATTTATTTTGTCCAAGGGGTGTGGTTTGAATTCTCATCATTTTTTTCTGATTAGAACCACACCATGCAAGAATTTATTCAACTTCCTTTATTGATTGGCATAGAATGGTAAGAAATTCATGGAAACACACATGCCCCTAGGTAAACAAGAAAGCACAAAGAATACTGAATCCCCTTGAAGCTACACCCTATTCAAACCTTTGAACTCTTCCCAATTCCAAAAACTACCAAAGTCACAAATTTATTAAAGTTTTATTAATGAAAAAGGGATTGCACATTTCCAAAACAAGGAAAACATAGAGTGTGTGGATGGGAAAATGCTGTGAACTCACTACCTGTCACATGAAAAGAAACCATGTCCTAATTATTCATAACAAAATTCAAAGCCAAAAACCAAACACCAATAATCAAATAAAAATAATAGTACATACCACCATCAAGTAACACATTACCAATGAACCTGACACTTATTAACAAAAAGTTAGAAAATCACACCGAAATAAAAGAAAATACAAAAGAAAGTATAAAATATTCAATAAATAGAAAATGTACTAATGATGGTGTAAAACAAAAATTAGAAAAGATTAATAACATAAAAACAAAAAGATCTAAAACAAAGAATGTGTAAAACAAAAAGTTGTAAAACAAAAAATTTGAAAAACTGAAGAGTCGCTTAAATAATTAGCATGGTTGGCCATCTCCCCCATGACTAAGTTGAAAGGAGGAGCATATCCAAAATATGGAGCGTGGTTGTCCATCTAGTGAGGCACTTTTTGTGTTAGTTGGTGTATGCTCATGAAAGGTTTAATTTGTTGGAGGTTAACTAACTATTTCTTGTTTGGGCTCTCAGGTTTATAAATCATCATGGCCCCTACAGGAAAAGTTTCATAAATGATGCAAGGTCCTTTCCACAATGTTTGGAACTTAGGTCGTTGAGGTACGTGTGTGGGGTTCTAGTAAAAAACCTTATCTCCTAGTTGAAATTTGACTTTTCTAATTTTCAGGTCATGACACTTTTGGTTATAGGCCTTGTGCAACTCATTAGATGATAAGGCTACTAATCGGTTTTCATCTAGCAGGTTGAGATTCATTAGTCTTTCTTTTTGGGCTAGACTTAAGTCAACGTCAAGGTCATAAATTGTTAAAAGTGTATGAAGTTTAGATTGAATAGGAAGTGTTAGTAGTTTGTCATACACAAGCTTATAGGGAGAGTAGCCTATAGGAAGTTTCCCAGTTGAGCGGTAGGCCCAAAGGGCATCATTTAGTTTTGTGCTTCAGTTCTTCCTATACTTGCTAATAGTTCTTGTTGCTATCCTAATGATTTTCCTATTGGTAACCTTAGCTTGACAATTATCTTACGGATGGTAAGGTGTTGTGAGTTTATATTCAACCCCCATGCGTTACATAAGCTTTTGAAAAGTAGTGCCTATAAAATGAGTTTCATTATTAGAAATTAATGCACGTGGCATACCAAACCTATTTACAACATTTTTTTGTACAAGCCAAGTAACAGTAGAGGATGTACACTCGATGATAACTACTACTTCTGCCCATTTCATACAATAGTCAACAGCGACTATGATGTACACCTTTCTATTTGATATGGGTGTGATGGGACCCATGAAATCAATGCCCCATATATCGAATGGTTCTAGTGGTTGAATCTATTGTTGAGGTTCCTCCATTTGAGCAATCATTCCACCATCTTGTTGGCATCATTCATAAGAGCAGACATAATGATAGGCATCTCTGAAGAGTGTTGGCCAATAGTACCCTACCATCAAGATTTTAATGGCCATGTGTCTCCCAGCATAGTGTCCTCCACAAGGACCTTCATGAGCATCTTGAAGAACGTGCAGTTGATCAACATCAGGGACACACCAATGAACTAGGCCATCAATGCACATCTTGTAGAGGTTTTTGTTAATCTCCATGAAGTGCTTTACCTAGTGAAGAAACTATTCTTTCTTCGGTGATCCAACCCTTATGGCATCTCCTAAGTGAGAAGATAGGTAAGAATGTTATCATACCATTTTGGCTCATTGGGCATTTGTTCAGTTATAGCACTAGCAAAGAGGAGTTCATCAAGAAACATGTTAGAGAGTGGGTTTTCTTCCTCTTTGTCATTCCATTGCAACCAAGAAAAGTGATCAGTGATCACATTCTCAGTGCCCTTTCAATCTACCATCGTGAGATCGAATTCCTATAAGATCACCAGCCACCGTATGACATAGGGGCTCACCATTGGCTTGTTCATTAGGAAGTGGATGACACCATGATTAGCATGCATAAACACCTTATATCCAAGCACATAGTGCGTAAACTTTTCTAGAGCGAACATCACAACCATCAATTCTTTCTTTGTGATGGTGTAGTTCAGTTGTGCACCCATAATGCTTTGCCTAGTGCAGTGGATGTAGTATGGTCATTTCTTGTCATCTAACTATGTCAACATAGCTCCCAAGGCATAATTTGATGCATTTTTCATAACGTGAAATGGTATAGAGAAATCAAGTGCTTGTAGGATTGGAGTTTCCACAAGCTTTTCTTTCAGTTGCTGAAATGCTTTTTCACATTCTAGGGTCGAGACAAAAGGAGCATCTTTCTTTGTTAGCTTCACCAACAACTTTACAATCTTAGAGAAATTCTCTATGAAGCATCAATAGTAGCCAGTATGTCCAAGGAATGGCCGAACATCTTTAACTATTTCTAGCTGGTAGGTTATTCCTTGGATGACCCTTATTTTTTTAGGGTTCACCTCAATTCCTGCTTGCAAGATTTTGTGCCCTAGTATAATGCCCTCCTAGACCATGAGGTGACTTTTCTACCAATTGAGTCATAAGTTGGTTTCAACACACCATTTTAGCACTTACTCAAGGTGGTCCAGGGCTTGCTCAAATGTAGCTCCATCGGTGGAGAAGTCATTCATGAAGACTTTCACACCACTACCAATCTACTGTTGAAGGATGCTTACGACTAGACATTGACATGTGGCAGGAGTATTGCATAGACCAAATGGCATCTTATGATATGAAAAAGTCCCCCAGGGACTCATGAACATTATCTTTTCTTGGTCCTCTGGTGCAATTTAAATTTGGTTATACCCATTATAACCATCTAGGAAGCAATAGTAGCAATGCCTTGATATTGTGTCTAGCACCTAGTCAACAAATAGCAATGGAAAATGATCCTTGAATGTTTCCATATTCAACAACCTAAAATCAATGTAGACCCACCACTCTCCACCTTTCTTTGGCATAATTACAAGTGGGCTAACCTACTCACTATCCACAATAGGATAAATGAACCCACCTTGAGGAGTTGCTCAATTTCCTCTTTGACAATTTGCTTCAATTTGGGGTTCAACTACCTCTATGGTTGTCATTTTGGCTTTATGGCTGGGTCAATGTAAATGTGATGCTAGCATATCCTAGAATCAATCCCTCTGAGTTCAGGATATGACTAAGCAAAAGCTACTAACCATGTTTCAACTACCTTCAACAGCATCTCTTTTTGTTCTAGATCAAGTCTTGCATTAATTATAACTGACTTCTTATTTTTCAAAAATACATATTACATTCCAGCCAATAATGTTTTTAGTTCAAGCAGCTCTTACTTAAATTTCTTAGGAATCTAAATCCCTCCCTAGTGGGTATTATTATTTGTATCTTCAAAGAGTTGGTGATGAACTTGCTCAAGTTCATCCATGCTCATGACATACTCACATGTCAAGCTCTCAACTAGTTGCATGAAAAGTGTGCTACTTTTTAAATCAATGGTTAGCCACTAGGTGCCCTCCTATTTTTTGGTTGCAGCATACAAACACCTTTGAATTTTGACTTATGGTGTACACTACTTGCATGCAAAGATAGATGCTTTCTTTATGGCCCAAAGTTTTTGCACACAATTGCACCCGCTATCACTGTATGCAATGCATGGAACTCTCTTCTTCTTGATCTTTCCAAATGTGTTTTCTTTAGAGATTTCTAGGGAAAGATCTCTAATACCCATTCTTGCATCTACAGTGCTCAGCCATGCCCTTCCCATAATGATTGGGAAGTCCCCTTTATAGTTCCCCACTTTGATTACTAGGAAGTTAGTAGGATAAGACCACCCACAGATAGTGGTCACAGTGTCTTCTACCAATCCCAATGGAACAGTGATGGACTAGTCTTTTCTTCAATTAGGCATTCAACCCTTCCAATTTATGATTGGTTTACAAATTAATAGCCCTCATAGCATTGTGTTGTTGTAGTTGAGTGGGTAGTTCACCTTGCATAAGAGGAGTAGGTGGTAGCTATGCAATTGGAGGAAGAGTGTGTGCAGGGATAGGAGGAAGATAAGGATAAGAGGTGGCATCCCTTCTTTTATGTGGTGAATGAGCTTGGTAATAATTAGAAGGATGGTAGTAAAGCTAAATATTAGAAACATGACTCAAGAGTTATGTGGAGAGATGGGTTGCTACACATGGTAGCCATATGGATCAGGCTGCTGGTAAGGGTACTGTTGTCTTGGCGGTGCAAGCACCCATGATTATGGTTGCTGCTATTGTTGGTATTGTTCATACGGTTGCAATGGAGCTCCACTTGGATAATATGGTTGTTGTTGGTGGAATTTCCTAAGATTACCTTGAGGACAAGGTAACCTTCTAGATGTTTGCCTTTGTGTAAGTCATGGATGTAAGGCATACACCCTAGACTCCTAAAGATGTGATACAACAGGGCAACATCCCTTAGGATGTTCATACTGGTAGATATCACATCCACAATAATCATTTGATTCACTATCTGCAACCTCTTCTATTATAGCAATTTTACCCTTACCTTTGTAATATGCACGTTCATCTTTCTTGCACCTCCTACACTCATGGTCACTACCTTGTCCTCTAGACTCTTCAGCGATTTTGAGAACAACTTGAAATCTACTATCCATGGAGTCCCTTAATAGATCAACCTTGGCTGTAAGTTTAGATTGGAATTGTTGAAGTGGTAAGAATTTCTTATGCATCCCCTCATCAAATATGGATTCGTCCTCACTGTCGTAGAATCAAACCTCCCTCTTGTGGATGGAAGAATCACAATTGTACTCCTCTACACTTTCTCTTTTTTTTTTAGTTCATCCTCCTCTTTGGCGACCTACTCTATTAACCTTTGTACTTGATGAACAGTTAGTTCTAACAATCACCCTTGGGCATAGACACCAAGGGTTTTCCTCATTTCATTACAAAGCCCATCTACAATGTGGTGAAGTTGAGCCAATCAAGAATAACTATGGCTAGGACATTTGTGCATCAAGGCATAGTATCAGCCAATGGTGGCATCCAACAATTCATGTGTTCCTTGTTTCCACCCTTGAATTTGCTTCCTTAGGTTGGATACCTTGGAGTACATTCGATACTTATCATTGAATAACTCAAGCATAGTACTCCATCATCTGATAGATTCCAATTCTAAGCATCGATACTGGTTCTTAGCTTCTTTAATGAGTGTCCTTGGGAAAAACTTCAATTTCTGTCACTCGTTCTCTATATTTTGCAAGGCACATGCATCTTGGAAAGCTTGAATATGATTCTGTAGATTAGAGTTATATCCCCCTTCAAATCAAGAAATATTGTTCAGGTCTAATTGTTTGATCTGACTATCTTTCACATGCCTTGTTAGGATTTTGACTACCTCTGTGATGTTAAGCATACTTTGGGTAGCAAATAGAGGCTCATCAAGGCCTTGATCATGGTGCCTATGATGCCCTCTACTACCCTTTCATTCATGGCGATGTGCCTCTCTTGAACATCTATGCCCTTGATATTGCTTGTCTCAACAATCCCCTTAATTATTATGGTTCCATCAATCATTGTGCTCATTTCAATCACCTCCATCATGAGCTTACCTTCTGCTATCAAAATTAGAGCCAGAAGAAGAAGATGATGATGAAGGAGAAGAGGAAGGAGAATTAGCACCATCACGATGCCTACTACCGCTGCTTTGGCAATTGCGACCATGATCATGATCTTGCTTCTTATCTACATCTCTGTCTTGACTTGCCCCTCCAGATTCTTCTTTGTCATTGGATCCCTTGTTACCAAAATCAGGATTGTGAACTGTGGAGTGTAGATTCTGATTTTAACCTCCATCATTGAAGTCAAAGAGAGGAGCATCATTGTATGGAAAACCCCCAGAGAAAGGTTCTCCACTAGCTTGTTGGTATAACATGAATGAAGGATTGTTAAACCCTTGTCCCTTTGAAAACTCATAACACTATTCTAGTTGATGATCTCGCAAGCGTTGTGCTTTGGTGGGATGATAATCCTTGGCATTAACATCTTCCACATTATACTCTCCATGGTAGTATTAAAGACCACATCATGCAAGCATTTGATAAAGCATTGCAGGAGTAGCATAATCAAGCAATAACACAATGTTGCCCTCCATGTCACTTCACCATAACTGTTCATCCTGGTGTAGGATGAAGGTGAAGTTTGGCACATATTCATTAGGATGAGTATATATGATTTGATACTATCGAGGCTTTTTTGAATGAACATTATTAGCCTTGGGTGGAGAAGTGCTCCTATGAGAAGAAGACATTTTCGATTAGCAAAATAAAAATCACCTTGTGCTCTAAGAATTAGTTGTAGTAATTGTGAAATAAGATATGACTCTAAGGTTCATTCCAATGATTTAAATACTTTTACTATGTCCTAGATAGTGCACCAAACAATAAAAATGTCCCTAGAAATGGCATCAATGATGAGCAACGAGGTACCCCTATACCCAACCATATGAATCACTAGGGCGTTATGTGCTATCTGGTCGAATTCTGTGGACTTATAGTTATCTTGTATACTAGTTTCTCTAGGAAGTGAAACGAAGTTGAGAACGTTCTTTGTCTTTCCAACTACACTTGTGATGCTCAAGGGTATGGTTTAAGTGTAATTGAGATATATGAATTTTTGTCGTGTTATATTTTATGGATGTAGTCACCTACAATAAGAATCAGAGTAGAGTAGATTGAAAACTAATGTCTATTACCTAGCTAGCATAGCACAAGTAACCACCCCACTTTCATGGACACATCCTGAATACATATAGCATTGCTGGGCTACCAAATGTTAAGCATTTTTAGGTTACCAAGTACTATATAAATGCTCGAAGTGGTTGTGCTTGCGTTCATTAACTGCTAGAAATAAATTGTTTAATTCAAATGCATTAAAATAAAGAGTGAGAAAGTAAAATGCATTAAAGGAAATATTAGGCTATTCTTAGTGTTGGAAGGATTTTCAAAAGAGTTTGTTTTATTCTCATCACATTACTGCACTTAAGTACATCAATGCTCAAACAAAGAATCATACACACTTTAGACTCCTTCTGTGAGCACTTAAAAAATATTCTGAGGAAAATAAACTACAAGAGCTTCGCTACTCTAACTAAGAATGATCAAAAATTGAGTATCAAAAATTGAGTCAAAATGGGATCCTAGGCACAGTATTTATAGACCTAGGGTAGATGCTCTGACGTCACTTACGCAACGTCGCATCAAGACCCCAACGTCGTGTACATGACATAGCAGCTCTAACATCATGTACCCGACATTAGGGCCAATACAAAACAATGGTTCATCAAACCCCATCCATATCCTAATCCTCTAAAGGTTTAATTCCACTCTCTAAAGCTACATTTTGCTCACAAATTGGGTTTCTATTATCAATTTTGTTACACTTACATTTTTCATCAACACTTGTAGTTTCAACCCTTCATACAAGGTGAACACTTTGGTGCTCATTAATAAATCAATTTATTAGTTGGGAAGGGATATGAAACCCTTTTCCCCATATTTTAGTTTCAATATTTTAATATTTTATATTCTTTTACTTAGATTTTATACTAAAATTTTATTTTATTGCTTGTGCTCTATTTCATACTTAGTTTATTTTTCGATAATTTATACTTCATCAATTTTTTTAGCAATTTACACTTGTCATTTTTAGTATTAAATCTTACTTTGAAATTGCTTCTTTATTATTCCTAGTTTGTATGTGGTAGGCTAAGCCCATATATAATTGGAGGATTTGTGCCTCTTCATTTCATAGATGTTGATATATTGGAAGTTATATCAATCCAAACACCATTTACGATTGTGCATTAAGTATTTCAACACTTAGTTCATGGAGGTGTCCTTGTAGGAGTGTGAAAAAAATTTCTATAGGAGTAGTGAGGGCCTCATTTAGAACATCCTTATTAATTATCTAGAAAATCCTATAAGTAAGTAATATAGATGCTACAAAACCTCAAGGATCTAAATTGAACCTTGATTTATTAATTAGAACATAATAAAGCATGAATGTGCATGATTGAATATGCATACTAAAGATTCAATATATATAATTGAATGTGCATAAAAGATAATGTATGCATAGCCATATACCTGTAAAGGCATTATAACTACTAAAAGAATTTCTAGGATAATTAGATTTCAACATTTAATCATAAAATATATAGTAGATCTATGATTGAGCTCCAATAGTAGTAAAATAAATGATACAACACTTTAACAAAATACTCTAGCAAGTAGATTGTGTTCATTTATGTAGGAAACTAACAACAACATCAATAATAATAATAGTAACAATAGTAATATAATCCTATAATTTAACTAAGAAAATTTGAGATAATCTATTGAAATACATCTAATAGCATTACAGAATTAATCATATGCATTAAATTAAATAATTAAACCTATGCAATTTTTAGATTGTGACATCCTTCCCCTCCACTAAATGTTGATCTACTTATGGAATGTCTAATTTTCTACCCTAGACGGAAGATTTTTCAGGATTAGTTATAAGGATGAAAACCTAAAAAGACATCACCAAAACCATTAGGCTTTTTCTTTTTATTGATTTGGAATTTCTTCTCTCTACGATACCTTTGTGCTTTTAAAAATTAAATTTGTATTTTTAATATATATATTTTTTGGGGTTTGACACCAATGATAAGGGATTTTGAATAATTTGCTTAAAGATGAAAATTTACAAAATTGAAATTTCAAATTAAAACTAAAGCTTTATTACATATGAATACTTATAAGTTTTTTGGTTGAAATAATATGACATGGTCTCAAATGAGTAATCTCAGTACAAAAAAGAAACACACATAACTCATCTTCAAGGGGGCTTTTAACCTACATAACCTATAGGTATGTTTTTCTCATGGGAGTTGAATCCATCTTTCACTTTCAATTCTAACATGATGTGAACCTAAGCAAAGCTTACTAATGGCACTCCAATATTTTATTAGAATAGCAACTTAAAGATAGTAAGCTTATGCATCTAGTTTATTAGATCTAATGTGATGCAAATAAAATTATTTCTTGCCTTATACAATAAACCATAACTATGTTATAGCCTTTTGCTTGACTAGATGGAAAATATGCTTAAAATTTTTTTGCACCTCTTCCTAAGAGATTGATGAGATGCGATATGCACAAGCTGCGATATCGCATCGTCCCCTGTGATATTGTGTACACGATATCGCGGTCTGTCGCCAAATCTATAAATAAGAGGTGGCACTCCCCTCATTTGCATATAGAGGTTAGAAGTAGTGAAGCTCTGGTGGATTGATCACCCCAGAGATAGAATATTTTCCATGTGCCTGCAGTAGGAGTCCCCCAAGTGAACGGTTCTTTATTCGAGCAGCTTTGTACCTAAACGCAAGTTGTGTACGGCAATAAAGACAAGCTTTGTGGATAAACCTTGCAGTACTTGGATAGGTTTATTTAATGTTATTTATTGCTTTCCTAGTAGCGTGGCATGAGTATGACTTGGTTACAAGCATTGACGAATGTGTATGGCTAGCCAAGGAATCGGCTACTCATTGCGATTAGATTCTCTCACCCTTATCTCCTAGAACATGGGACGAGTACGACTTGATTACGAGCATCTATGGATGTGTACGGCTAGTTAAGGAATTGGCTACTCATCACACTTAGGCTAGTTAGGCGCCTCAATACGACCGCTTCGAGCACATGCGTTACGTGTGGTAATCCCAGTAATGATTAGCATTTGGTAGCCACAATTGTACAGTTCAGGGTGTGTATGGCAAGTGGGAACGGATGCGTATGCTAGGACTTAGTGTTGTAGTTAGAGTTAGTTTTAGTCTCTCAACCCTTCACCCTTTAGCATAGGAGATAAACCTGAAAAGACCAAAAAAATCATATACCTCGGACTTACTTAACCATACACCGTGACAACAACAAGTAAGTCTAGGAAAAACACGATTAATTAACCCCAAGTGTTCCTTGCGGCGTTTAGGCATTTAGTCTGCGGAGTTCAACCGGATCGCACGTGCTACGCTCATTTCGTATGCTTGAGTGTAGGGGTACCTCGCCACTCATCAGAGATATTCCATTTTCTCAATAATTGCATTTTCTTAAAATGCCAACCATAGCCTCATGAATCCTCAAGAACTACTTTAGAGAATTTGTCTTGCTTGAGATATGTAAGCTGCAAGTGTATGTAATGAATTGACATAAGGCTTCTGCTTCTAAAGATAATAAATCATATTCACATAATAACATTGATTAAGGTGTTTGTATCTTTACCTTTAATTATCTTTATAGAGTTTAGCACTAAGTCCAAGTCCAAGTAGCATATCCATAAAATACAATAGGATAGATGGTAGCATGAAAATTTCATTTTTTGATCTTCTAAGCCAAAAGTCCTAAATTTTTACACTTGCTTTATAAAGCATATAAAGCGTTAAAACCTCCTACTATTCCTTTTTAATGTACTTTTTCCACGTGTAATTGTTCATATAAATAAGATGCATATATTTAAAGTAATCTACTACTTACATATCAGTACCTTCAAAATGGAAGTTATAATAAGTATTTTTTGCACCCTATATCATCAATTTATATTATTGATAAAAATTCAAAAATCAATGTAGTCAAAGAACATCACATGTTTAACATTGAGAAGAAAACATCAAAGTAACATGGAAGGAAAAGAAAAAATTTCTAATTTTAAAGATATCCACTTAAATGTATAATCTTAAAATTGATATTTTAATGAATCAACTGTAGATATTTTGAAAAATCAATTGAGTAAAATTAACTATTAGTAGGGAAAATGGTCCTAGTTTCAACAACATTTACATCACTTTTAATATATGTGCTTGAGCTTAAACTAGTAAAAGATTTGAATGTTATGGCAAAATATCATCATTTATTTTTTATGAGAGGCCAATTACTAGCCCTGTCCAAGAGAGTGCTCCTTTGTCATGGTAAAATAATTTTATTGTTGTAATGGTGAGAGGGAGCTCTCTTGTTCATGATTTATTATTTATTATTTTTGCTAAACTTTGCCATGGTAAATAAATAATTATTGTTATGTTGGAATAAGAGATCAACTTTTTCATGGGAATTATTATTTACTAGAGTCTAACTACTTTCCAACTTGGACTTTATCCTTGAAATATCAATTCTTAATGAATCAATTTAATATTTTTAATTTGAAAAATATTAAAAATTCTCTCAACCAAATAATACATATATCTTAAATATATAGCTAAACTAGTGGGAAAGTTAGATCCAACACAAACTATTGTTACATATTATTTATCACAATTATTTCACCATTTAATGTTAACTTTACATTGAGAAACTTTGCCATCACCTATAACCTACTTGTCAACATTAGTTTTGATTTTTAAGTTAACGTTATTCTTGTTAGATAAGGATACATTTTCTTTATGAGTTATTTGATTAGACTCATTAATACTTCTTATTGTACAAGTAAAACATTCATAGAAGCTTCATTTTGATCTTTGATATTAACTTGTTTTTCTTTTACTCTCAGCTTCAACATATTTTTTATTTTTCTTCACATTTTTTCTTAAGGTAAGAAAGACAACTATTAAACAAATATTTTTCACAATGATAAAATTTGCAAGAATTAAAAATATTATAATATATGAAATTGAAATTGAAGGTTTATTACATTCGAAGAACTATAGAATCTACTAGATAAATATTACATTTTCATGGAATAAAAGATAGACTCTACAAATTTATCAAGCAGTAATGAGAATAGCAAAAACAAATCATACAAATTTTTTGTTGTAACATTGGAACACTATCTCAAACAAGTAGTCATAGTACATAAAAGAAACATATGTAATTCATCTTTAAGGGTTTTTGACCTATACAACCCACCAATGTGCTTTTCTGAAGGGAGTTGAATCCATCTTCTATATTGAATTCTAAGATGATAAGAACTTAAGTGAAGCTTGTTGATAGCATTTCGATACTTGATTAGAATAGTAGCTGAGAGATAGTGAGCTTCCACTTTTAGTGTAATAGATCTAATGCAATGTAAATAAAATTGTTTCTTTCCTTCTCTGTTAGACCATATTTGTGTTAAAACCTTTTGCTTGGCTAGTTGGCAAATATGCTTAGGATTTTTTTGTATGTCCTCGTAAGAGATATTCGATTTTGTTAGCCATTTTACTCTCTTAAAATACCAAGCATGGTATTGTGAATCCTTAAGAACTACTTTAGAGAATTTGCATAAGACTATGAGTAAGGAATTTGTATTTAATTAGCATAAGGCTTCTACTTCTAAAACAAATAAATTACATTCACATAATAGCATTGAGTAAGGTGTTTGCATATTCACCTTTAACTTATTGAGAAGAGAAGTATTTTGTATAGTTTCAATATCTTTCTAAAGTTAGCACTAAGTTCAAGTCTGCAAATAACACATCCATACAATACAACATGATGGATGATAATTTGTAAAATTTATTTTCTAACCTTCCAAGCCTAGAGTCCTGAATCCTTACACTTGTTTTTGAAAGCATACAAAACCATGAAACCTCCTGCTATTTTTTCTTTGATACACTTTTTCCATATGTAAGTGTTCATATAAATGAGACCCAAATATTTAAAAAAATCTATTATTTGCACATTGGTACATCCAAAATGGAAGCTATAATAAGTATTTTTTGTACCAATTTGTAAAATTTATTTTCTAACCTTCCAAGCCTAGAGTCCTGAATCCTTACACTTGTTTTTGAAAGCATACAAAACCATGAAACCTCCTGCTATTTTTTCTTTGATGCACTTTTTCCATATGTAAGTGTTCATATAAATGAGACCCAAATATTTTAAAAAATCTATTATTTGCACATTGGTACATCCAAAATGGAAGCTATAATAAGTATTTTTTGTACCAAGATCATCAATTTTATTTTATGCACATTCACTTGAACACCAGATGAGCAACAATAATCTTCTAAAATTTGCAACATATTTTACATACCTTCTACAATAGTGGAGATCAAGGTTGCATCATCTACATATAATAGAAGATTCATTACTTGGGATCCAATTTTGATAACATGACTATCTTACCCATTGCACAACCATTCTTGATATATAATTAGTTGAATGTAAGTCTTCTCACATATTTGCAATACTAGTTCATTTTTATGGTTAAGAAGATTACTTTTAGTGAAAAAACATTTAGGATAACCATATGGTGGAAATAGATTCCATATGGTTAATAGGACCAAGAAGACTAACAATTTGCTACTTAGTTTAATGAAAAAATCAATAGAAGATTAAATAGCTTTACAAAACATGGTACTTTAGAAAATTACTTCCATTGAGCATCAAAATTTAAAATCCACTTACAAAGCATCAACGTTGTATGCTTATGCATAAATGACCTTATAGTTAAAACACACTATACCATTGAAAAATTACCTAGCTTAACAAGAAGAAAAAAATGAGAATATTACTAGGCATGGATTACTTAAATGTTATGTTTTTGCATCACATCATATAATTGTAAAATGAAACTTTGATTATAAGATAACTCAACATTTGAATAAACACATACCATGATATAAGATCAACAACTAATGACTCATATACATGATTAGGAAAAATAAAACCTAGCATCTCATTTACAACATCACTAGAAGAAAGCATCATAAATTTTTGCTCGCTATCTTGTAAAATATTATGAAAATGAACAAAATTTTCTGCATCAATAGAAAAAATAAAAATTGCAACATTGGTAGAAGAAGTTCAGAATAATTTAGAATCCCTCAATGGGAAAGATAATTAGAGAAATAAATTCCATCAACTAAACTACATAAAAATTCACAATGAGGTATTAATCATTAATCTACAGTAATACTTTTGAAATAAAAACCTTAGTCATAAGTTTTAGCACTATAAAGTTTATAAAAAAGGACTTTTCAAAATGGATTACTATAAGCATCATATCACAGGGTTAATTGTTTCTACATAGTAAAGTATATGGTCTCCATAGGTGATAAAAAGGGATTCTGCATAACAAGTTATATAACCTTATTTTGTTAGGATAAGGTTAGGATGATGATGATGAGTTACATGACTTATATTTATTAATGAAAATAAGTTTTGTATAGTTAGTACCCACATTTTCACATAGTTTCACTTGTTAATAAAAAATGGCAATGGAAAACACTATCTTTGGTCGAGGCTTTAACCATTTATTTATATGTTAGATTTTGTGGAAATGTCTTCTCCTTCCATTCTTTATTTGAAAATTTTTCAATGCAAATGTTTTGTAGAAAAGGAAGAATTATTCCCAATTTGAATAATCTACCAAGTGATTACTAACTTACTCATTTATACATCATTTAGCGTGGTACAACAAACAATGTTGTGAATGGGTAGCATAAATCATGTCTTTCATGTAACTTTTGACATTAGGTAATACAATGTGTTGATTAATATAATGTTGCTTTTCGACTTTAAAAAATAATGTAGCTTTGAATCCAAAAATCCTTTTTCTCAAAGCATTTACTTATGAGAGGTGGCTCAAATAGTTATCTCATTGTCTAATAAGAATACAAAATTTTCACTTAAAGTCATACTAGAGGCACCTTTATGTTTCATGAAGTTAGTAGAAGTTTTGGGTTTCAAAACCCCCAAATAATATACTAATTTCTTTTTAACAATTAAGTTATTTGAGATATTACTTATCAAGCAATTAGAAACTAGTAAGCTAATATAGATGCAACAATCAAAATTGAAGTAAGATGGAAAGAAATGAAGAGCCTTAAGTGGTAAGCTTTAAAATAGTAGAATTCCTATTAGATTGAAAGGAAACTTCTATAAAACTAGCATGAGATAGGATATAATTTACTATTCAAGAAACAAGAGGAACAATGGGTGAATGTTAGATCAATTAGAGTGCTACAGTAGATATTAAGTGTTATCATCAAAGATGATATTAACAATTACTTTATTATGATGGAAAGTTTATGTCAAATAGTTTGGTGTCTTTCAAGATAATTTTAAAAAGAGGTTGCTTAATTGATGTAAGACTAGTTGATGAGTGGCGAGGTATCCCTACACTCAACCATATGAATACGAGCGTGCACGCGCAATCCGGTTGAATTCCGCAGACTAAATGCCTTAACACCACAAGAAACACTTAGGGTTAATCGTTCGTTGTCTTCCCAGGCTTGCTTGTAAGTGTCACGGTGTATGGTTAAGCAAGTCTGAGGTATGTGATTTTTTTGGTATTTTTTGGTTTATCTTCTATGCTATCAGAGGAAAGGGTTGAGAAACTAAGCTAACTCTAACTAATGTCCTAAGTCTAAGTTAACTAGCATCAGCATCCGTTCCCACTTACCGGACACACCCTGAACTATGCAATTGTGGCTTACCAAACGCTAATCCTTACTGGGATCACCACACGTAACGCAAGTGCTTGAAGTGGTCGTACTGAGGCCCCTATTTAGCTTAAGTGTGATAAGCAGTTGATTCCTTAGCTAGCCGTACACACCCATGGGTGCTCGTAACTAAGTCGTACTTATCACATGTTCTAGCCTAGCAATGAGTAGCCGATTCCTTGACTTGTTGTACACGTCCGTAGACGCTCGTAATCAAGTCGTACTTGTGCGCACTAGGAAAGCAGTAAATAAACAATAATAAAACCATGTATTGCAAGGTTTATCCAATCAAGTTCGTCTTTATTGCCATACACAACTTGGGTTCAGGTTACAAGCTGCTCGAATAAAGAGCCGTTCACTCTAGGACTCCTACTGCGGGCACATGGGAAAAATTCTAACTCTGTAGTGATCAATCTTCCAGAGCTTCGCTACTACTAGCCAGGATTGGGAAATGAAGGGAGTGCCACCTCTTATTTATAGATATGGTGGCGGACAGCGATATCACATACGCGACATCGCGTACACGATATCGCGGCACATGCAAGTCGCGTCTCATCATACCCCCATGACTGAATGAAAACTCGTCCTCGAGTTCCTTACAATGATATCAGGTAGGTATGGGATTATTAGGGGAAATGGAACTAATGGGATGACATGTGAACGGTCTTTATTACAAGACTTGACAAAACTGGTATTCATGACAACAAGGGTGAACACCTTATTACAATGACATCAGGCCACATTGGCAGCTGAGAGAAAAGAGGAGAGAGAATAGAAGAGAAGAAGAGAGAAGAGTCTTGTTGCTGCCAACGCCTAGATTGTGCCTCCCGTTGGCCATCCATAAGCGCATTATCAATCCAGCTCCTTGCATAGCTGCTTTAATGCTGCTCCACTCCAAGTGTTTGCTCCAGATCCATTCCGTTGTTGTATGATGGCCATCTGCACCCACAACACAATCATATATTAGCAAGGGTAATTGAATCATTAAGTACATCATACCTTGCTTCGGTTTAGGTTCCTTGGATAAGTTGTGGTATGGCTAATATGGATCCGGGAAAATGTGGATGATGGCTACCGAAGGTGTAGGGGTTAGGAAGAAAAATGAAAAAAATCTGGTGCTTAGGATAAAAATCGAAAAATCAGGCCCCGTACCCCCATGACTAATCACGAACCTCTGGTAGCGTTAGAATGGAGAAAGAAAAGGAGTATGAAGGATAGGTAAAAAGGGACAACTATGGCATCAGTGAAATGGATGTCATGACGGAAATGAACAAAAAATGTTAATTAATTACAAAAATGTTAAGGAAAAGAAGGTAACTAATGTTCCAAATAGGAATGTTAGTGGGTCCTCCCCAAAGCAGGCTCATGCCTTTAATGCCCTGACAATCCCACATTCAAAAAGTCTGTAGGCTCTGGGAATGTCATTTGGAACAAGAGTTAAAGTCTTAACCGTAAGAATTTACCAAAAAGAAAACAATGCATCAACCAAAGTATATACAATGATACAACCAGCAATGAGGTGAATAATGGAGAGAAGGATGGGAAGAAGAGAAGTGGAATGGAATCCCAAGAACAAGGTGGTGTACAACCCCTTGTGTGTTTCGTGATTAATGTGACTTGGCGAATCTCATTCCAACGCTGGCTCAAACCAACCACTTCCAGTGACTTCGCATCAATGCATTTGGTCAAACCATCCACTTGGATAACAAGGATGCATCTTCGAAGAGCCACCACCATTCCGACGAAACAAAGGAGAGAATGGGAAGCGAGAAGGGCTTTAGTTAGAGGGAATACTTTGGTTCCATAACTAGTGCTTGCAGCCCAAATTTTATTCCATCTAAGGGGTGTGCTTTGAATCCTCACTTTTGTTTTTTGCTTTCTCTTTTTTTTCTTTTTTTTGTGTTTTGTGTTTTTATGCGTGGGGACCACACCATGCGAAGACTTCTTATTTTTATTGTCTCAGCTTCCGATTATTGGGTAACATCGGAACGGCAAGAAAACCCAAGAAGAAAACATCCAAGCACCCAAGTGAATGACCAACACAAAAACATCAAGTTCCTTTGAAGTCACACCCTTTGCAATCCTTGAGTCCTTCCTTAGTTTGAGACATGCCCAGTCACCTGTTCATTGAAGTTCTTATTAAAAGGGAACTGTACATTTCCAAGCCAAAGGAAACCATATACTTGATGGATGGATGGATGAAGTGATCTCATTGCCTGCCATATCAAAAGAACATACCTTAGTATCAACAATGTAACTTAAAGGTAAAAACCAAACATTAGCAATCAATGAAAAACAGTTCATCCCATCGGCCCGAACACTTATTGGGTGACGAATTTACATGATGGATGACACACACACACACACACACAAAAAGATAGAAAAATATAACGATGTTGTAAAACAAAAACAAGAAAAGTTAAAGAAATTTGTAAAACAAAAATGTGTAAAACAAAAACGTTGTAAAACAAAAACGTGTAAAACAAAAACTGAAAAAGAACTGAGGGCCCCATATGATTAGCATAGGTGGCCATCTCCCCCATGACTGAGTTGTGAGGGAGAGATCCGAAGTAGTGAGCGCCTATTTGAATTTCTAAGCAGTGCCCAACTTCTCCCAATTGATGATCTTAAATTCAGGGTTGGAAGTTGGCGACGCTCACGTTCCAATGTATCTATGCCACGGTTGTTGGCATGAGTTGCCTCAGTTCGTTCCATGCATATTTGTTTGCTCTTATGAGAAGCTGTCAACCACGGGGTGTCTACTACTTCTTGTGTGGTTGCTACATACAGGCATCTTTGTTGCAGAGTTTCCTGGGCACACCTGTGACATGGAGACATTTCCTCCGTGTCATCACCCGATGAATCACTGTATGTGATGCATGGAACTATCCTCTTCTCGATCTTTCCACATATGTTTATCTTGGAGATTTCCAAGGAAAGATCGCGGATCCTAAGGCATGCATCTACTGTGCTTAGCCATGCCCTTCCCATTATAATTGGGAAGTCCCCTTCGTTGTTGTTAACATCGATCACTAGGAAATCCGCTGGGTAGGACCAACCACACACAGTGGTAATAACGTCCTCCACTAATCCCAAGGGAATAGTGATGGACTGGTCTGCCAGCTCTAGTTGGATGTTGCTCTTCTTAAGTTGGGGCAGGTTCCAGGCGTGATACATCTTTCGCGAAATTAAGTTGACTCCGGAACCTGAGTCAAGAAGAGCTCGATGTGGTGCATTCCCAGCGATCTGCAAATGAATAAAGGGACTCCCAGGATCAGTTAGTTTCCTGGGAAGGTGGCCTACCTTGATCCAGTCAGTTACGGTATGTGTTAGCATAACCGTATGCGTTACATTCCCTTGGACTGAAGGGTGCTCCGAAGTGTTAGTAGTTAGAGGCCTATACATATACCCGTCCGCTTGTTGTTGCGAGAGCCTATCCGGGCTCCTAGTTCTGAAAAAGGGTCTCTTTTTTGTACAGTTATCGCCAGAACTAGTGTCCGGTTGGATATTTACACTCTGAATATTTACAGATCTCGCGGCGTGACGTTGCTGCGGTTGGGTAGGTAATTCCCCTTGCATTGTTGGAGCAGGAGGTGTTATGGGAACTACTTGAGGAAAAGGTGCGGGTGGAGTTAGAGGATGGACAGAATGTGGAATGTCTCCCGGAGGAGAAGGAGTCCTTCTGAAGTACTCCCGAGCGTAGTAGTGACGGCGTGGAGTGTGACTCATAGCGTCACCTGGAGAAACTGGCTGCTGCACATAATAACCATAAGGATCAGGCTGCCGGTAAGGGTATCGATGTGTTGGCTGTGGCATCCCCCATGACTGTGGGTATTGCCACTGCTGATGTTGTTCGATGGGCTGCGGAGGTGTTCCACTTGGATAATACGTCAAGGGTTGGTGGAACTGCCTCGGGTTACCTTGTGGATAAGGTAACCTTCTGGGTGTTTGCCGTTGATTAAGTCTTGGATTTAATGCATACACCCCAGACTCCTGCAGATGTGAGATAATTGGACAACATCCCTTAGGATGGTCATAATAGCAGACCTCACATCCACCGTCATTGTCTGAATCAGAATTTTCAGCCTCATCGGAGTTAGAGATTTTTCCCTTACCCTTGTTATGTGCAGGGTTAAAGTTTCTCCACTTGACTTTTCCTTTGTCACTACTTTGCTCATCCTTAGACTCCTCTACAATTTTCAGGACTGTTTCTATTCGTGAGTCTAAGGAATCCCACATTTGGTCTACCTTAGCTGATACCTCCGTTGTTAACTTTTGGATCGGCAGGGTTTTCCTGTTCACCAACTCTTCGAGTGGTGACTTATCCTGATCATCACAGAATTTCACTCCCTTCTTGCGAAGGGAGGGATTGCGGTTGTATTCCTCAGCACTTTCTCTTTTACGTAGCTCACCCTCTTCTTGCGCTACTTGTTCCAACAAAACTTCAACTTCATGGGCTCTTAATTGAGAGAGTCTCCCTTGGGCGTAAGTCCCAAGAGTTCTTCTCGTTTCATTTCGTAGCCCATCCACGATGTGGCGAAGTTGATCCCCCTTAGCGTACCCATGGCCCAAGCAACGATGTAGTAGTGTATAATAATGGGCCATGGCAGCATCCAAGGATTCATAAGCTCCTTGTTTCCAGCCTTGGATATGCTTACGTAAATTGGACACTCTGGAGTACATTTGATATTTGTTGTTGAACAATTCAAGCATCGTACTCCACCTCCTGCTGGTTTCCGGTTCTAAGGACCGGTACCAACTCTCTGCTTCTCTAGTGAGTGTCCTAGGGAACAACTTGTGTTTCCGCCACTCATTGTCTATGTTCTGCAAGGCACAGGCATCATGGAATGCCTATAAATGATGCTGAGGATCAGCGTTGTATCCTCCTTCAAAACGTGGGATATTATTTATGTCCAAACACTTGATCCTACTATCCTTTAAATGTCTTGTGGGAATCCTAACTACCTCTCTAATATCAAGCATGCTTCGGGTTGCGAATAGGGGTTCGTCATGATCATTTCTTTCATGACGTCTGTGATTTCTACGTGGTAGTTCCCTATTCTCCCTACGTCCTTGCCCTTGTCCTAACTCCTCTCGACCTTCCTGTCGAGGCATTTCATCTCTTTTACCTTTACTCTCCGCGTTATGCTCATGGTGGCTACGCCCAGATGTGGAAGGAGAGGGTGAATGATGAGATGAAGGAGAAGAAGAAGGGGATCCATCACCATGGTGATGTTTCTTGCCTTCTCTTCGGCTGCTTCGGCCCTGATCGTT
>MNCI01023742.1:919379-932430 GCA_015680685.1 Gnetum montanum | reverse complement strand
CAAGTGCTCGAAGTGGTCGTACTGAGGCACCTATTTAGCTTAAGTGTGATAAGCAGCCGATTCCTTAGCTAGCCGTACACACCCATGGGTGCTCGTAACTAAGTCGTACTTATCACACATTCTAGCCTAGCAATGAGTAGCCGATTCCTTGACTAGCCGTACACATTGGACTACCACTGGGATTACCAAGTGCAGAATCCTGGAATACGCTACTGGGTTACCAAGCAGCCAATGCTCGTAATCAAATTGTACTCATGCGTTGCGACAAGCAGCTGATTCCTTGACTAGCCGTATAATCAAGTCATACTTGTGCGCACTAGGAAAGTAGTAAATAAAAAATAATAAAACCATGTACTATAAGGTTTATCCAATCAAGTTCGTCTTTATTGCCGTACACAACTTGGGTTCAGGTTACAAGCTGCTCGAATAAAGGGTCGTTCACTCTAGGACTCCTACTGTGGGCACATGGGAAAAATTCTAACTCTGGAGTGATCAATCTACTAGAGCTTCACTACTTCTAGCCAGGATTGGGAAATGAAGGGAGTGCCACCTCTTATTTATAGATATGGCGGTGGACCGCGATATCGCGTACGCAATATCGCATGGGATGCGATATCGCGGCACATGCAGGTCGCGTCTCATCACTAGTTTAGCTATATATTTATGATATATATCTATTATATGGCCAAGAGAATTTTTTATAATTTTCCAATTAAAAAATCTCAAAGAATTAATTTTTCAAGAACAAAGTCCAGGTTACAAGTAGTTGGCCTCTCTGCAAAACTCCCAACCAAAATAATAATTTTTGTGAAAAAGTTCTCTTATCCTAGTGTAATGATGATAATTATTTATTTAGCATAAAGTTCGCTTTAATTATTATGATGGGAGGAGAAAAAACATGACCAAAAGAGCTTCCCCTTATTGTTTTGACAATAAAATTATTTTACTGTGATCGAGAAGGACTCTCTTGGATAAGGCTGGTAGTTGGTCTCTTACCAAAAAAAGATAATAAGAAGAAAAACATGCTAATGAAAGGTGGCTTAATTAGTTGGCTCATTTTCTTATTAGTATGTGCAAGCAAAAGGTTGCCCATTGGCATCACCTTTAAGAAAAAGTATTTAAAGTGTTATTATATTTCTTTATACAACTTTAAAATAAATTATTGAGCATTCAAGTTCTTTTAATAAAGAAAGGCTCAAAATTACTATATTAAAACACACAAATTTTATAGAAAGCCATCAAAATGATGTAGAATAACTTTAGCAGCTTGAGCATTCAAGTTATATTTGAACCAAATGATCGAGACTTTTGCTTTAGCTTAAACTGTGGAAAACATTTGTTTTTGTTTTGCATTTAAAATATACTAATAGTCATGGAAGATGAGTTGATAAAGGTCTAAGATCATCCATAAGTAAGTATTTCCTTCAATAGCAAATTTTTCATGATGTGGAGGAGTAGGAGGCTTCTGTAACTAGGAAACCAATTGTGTCATGTAACTTTTTGTTTTTACTTGTGTTGTTGCTGCACAAGGTTTAGTGAGCTTGAAGCTTGTACAAGATAATGTCGGAAACCAATGGGCCATCTGCCTCTACTCATATCTAACACTATATCAAAGTACATTCCTATAGTGTTTGGACTATACATAAATGATTAACTCAATTTTCATATTTTCACAATTTTGAAGGCTATTTTGTTGCTAAGAACATTTTGGTCCTATTTGGTTAAATCTCTTTGGTATTGGCAAAATAGTAGATTGTAAATTGAAGATTCATAGTTAAATTTGAATATATATATATATATATATATATATATATATAAGGTAAAAGTACTAAGTGTATTAGCTATTATTTAGAGTGATGGTATGATGTTTGTTTCTCAAGTTATAAGATGTATATTTGAGCCAAGTGTAATCACTTGAAAAGAGATTACACTTTAGATGATAACTCTTTTTAAGAGGTTAGGCTTTCACCCATTCATGGATCTTCAAAAAATTGTTTGGGTGAGATTAACATTAAGCCTCAAAATAATAACCCTTTTTAATAGTACTAAATGAGAATTCATCTAACCAAAACCAAACAATTTTTTTCACATGAACATTGAAGTGATGACCCTCTTCAATAATACTATGTGTTTGTAACATTTCTTTTAAGATAATTCATCCACCCAAAAGCCATCAAATTTTTATACAAAAAGCATAGACACATTTATGTAACCAAATATGCCTAACATGGCCATTAAGGCAAGCAAACCATAAACTGATCCACATTTGTTATGTGGTAGATGCATGGTAGATGAGGGCATGCATGGCATACATACATACCCATATGAAGTGCTCCAACCTAAAAAAATTCTAAGTATATGTGATAATAGATATAAAATTTGTAAAATTAAGGGATCAAATACTCAACCTTGCACTTATTATTGCAATTTCATACCATTATTCTATGCAAGTTGGATAACACCTAAAATATCTTTTGTATTATTTAAACATGTGTCTCTAGGTTCCACCTTTGCTTGCCAGTAGGGGTCGGACCCAAGGACACACATAAGCATGGTCAAGATGGTCATGAAATGTACATGGATAGGCTACATGGAATGACTCATGAATCATTGTGGATTGGTTTATAGTTTTCCTAAGATTAAGGAGAAGGTAAAGGTTGATGCATTGGGATAAAATTTCCAACTAGCAAAGAAACATTCTAGATTAATTTCAAATCATTATGCCTTTCATGTAGGTTAGAACTTATTGGACAATGAATTTTATCAATTGATCATGAAACCCCATGCCATGCACATGATGATAGATTATAGAGCCAAGTTCTAGCATGGCTACGAACCATGGTGTCGGGGGTAATCCAGGAAATCGAAGGAAGGTACCTAAGAAAGAAATATTTATGAATAATCTTTGACGAGTGTTTTAAAAAATAGAAAAGGAGTACACCATTATGCTTTTTTGGCATGCTAACATAGGCCATGAATCATTATGAAGCTTTGGTGGCATTGTGAAACCTCAAGGCATGCTGAGGCCATAGTGATTATTGAACTTACATAAATAATAAGAAACAAAGCCTCACTTGTCTTTGGAAGCCATGAGTAAATCATGAATCAAGGTTTTAGCCCTCATCAAATCACAAGTTGTGGTGAGGTCATGGTCAAGATTACGATACAAAAAATAAATTGCAATCAATTTATAATACTAAATTAAAAGGAAATCAACTTTGATGCTTTGTGGATTTATGACAGTTTCAACATTCTAGGAGAAAATCTATAGCCTAGTTTAACATGCATGCATGCATTTAAAAGAATTTAAATAAAACAAGGGCTCTATGCCCTATAAAATTAAGAAAAACATCTTGAAATCAATTAGATCCATGTATTTCTTTCATTTAGAACCAATATAAGTTGTAAATCTATGTCTTAGAGGGCTCGCAAATATTTAGATGATAATTAATTGAGTGATAATTTGAGATTGAGAATCGGTTCAAAGAAGATCCATAAGAATTGAGCCCAAACCTATGATACTAACTTCAAACTTAAATATCTTGTATTTATGCAAGAAGTTGATGATTCTTGTAAGATTTAAATCATAAATGCTTGGTTTATGCGTCAAACTTCATAGATCTTTGATACAGAACTAAGAATTAACTTATATGTAAATATATTTGAGATAAAACTTGAGAGCCAATTGTAAAAATTATGCAAGAATTGTGAGATTAATACAAAACATTGAGAGATTGTGAAATATTTTGAAACATATGAGATAACATTAGATAGATGAGAATGAAATTTGATATAACGCATTGTGAAATTGAGAGACACTGTGAGAAGAAAAATAGCTTGAAAACATAAAGGAACTTTAGTAACACTTCACTAGTATTTTTCTTAAAAATTTGAACAATGAGTAAACCTCTTCACATCTCATCAAGAGACTATGAGAGGAGCTAGTTCATCTATTTATAATTTTAAAGAGATGGGAAATTTATCACAAATTACATCATTATAATCTAAAACTCATTAGTCCCTCTTTTCGTCATTTAAACATTATGCTATCCTATGAAATAAAACTTTGACATAACATATACTGTTAACTTCTAGGCACTACATAACCTTTGCAACTTCAAATAAAAAAAAATAACATGAAACTTCAACACTTGCACAAACAACAACATGTATAAAAGAGATGGTGGACTAAAGACCCTTTCACATTGTGCCTAATAATCTTGATATGTAGTCATGAAAGAAAATTAAAAATTTTCAAAAATAGTTTTTATTATATGAATTCAATATTAAGACTATGTCCCATGTGCAATACTTTTATTAGAGTATAATATTTTATGGTTGGAAGCTAAGGCAATGTACTTAACATTGGATTATATTAATAAAGATAATAAAAAAATCTTAAAAGAAATCATTTGGAAATCATAGTAGCTAGGATAGTATTATGAGGGATCCAAAATTTTGATGCATTAATAAATTTAGAACAAACTTAGAAAATTGTTAATGAGATATTTATAGAGAGACAAACCAAATGAAACATGAAATCAAATAAAATTTTGATTCCATTGGAAAAGCAGCAAAGATGGCATGTATGATGAAATAAAATATTTGCATGCAACAAAGGGTTATTAGCTAAAGGCTCAATGCAACTATTTTATATATTCTAAATGAAATTAATTAATAGAGTAAGTATTGGATCATATTACTTTTAAGTTGAAATTGAAAAATGGAATAATGTCCAACATATGAACAATGTATGTTAATAAAGGATGATAAAAGATGAGTAACATATATTAATAAAATACTAGAATATCAAGTATGTTTTTAATAATATTTACCCATAAAACATATAGTAAATTTAGAACCTTATCACCTAGTACCACACACCAAAGTCAAAGCTACAAATTAGAGTCACCAAATCAAGAGTCTTCCACTAGACTAATTATTTACCCAAGTTGTATATAAAATGTAACCACATGTGATCATGGTAAGGCTATGTAAATATTGTTTATCTATATTTGGTTGTAAGTACTATGAGGCCCATTGTCTTATTAGTAAGAGATTACCACTTCGAGTCACATGTAAGGCATCATTATATTCCTCTGTAAATTTTCTAATGGATCAGGTAGACTATATGTCTTAACATGTACCTATAGTCATGTCTTAAAATTTTGACAACCCCCTACTCTAGTAGTACATGTTATTTGGTTTCTAGTTTATAATGAGGTGTTAGCCTATTGGTATGAGTCTTAGCTTATTAACTCTAATTCATAGGTTCAATTCCACTAGGTAATAGTAAGTTATAAATTTTTGAAAAAATCCATTAGGAATTTTGAAATTGGTCTATCCAATATTAATATAGCTTGAACTTGTCTTGTATATAATTCCCTCGAACTAACACTGGTAGTTTGAATAGCTCATAGCTCATTTATATCAATGTCTTGATTAATTTATTTTAGCAAGTTTGTTTATTTGTTAAGTTTTATATGGTTGTATATGGTTATATTTCACATATATGGATATGTATTCTATTTTTTGCAAGTTTATTATGCAACATGTATTTATGCTATTTGCTAATGTGATATAATTTTAATTCATTTTATTTTATTTTTGATAGATGTCCATTACACATGGCTAGGATATGTAGAGTAGGTATCAAGCTCTAGGGAATAGACTATGCATGATGAGAAAATGATCATCATGAGAAGTTATATGTTATAATTTTTGGGTTGTTGGAACCCAAAATAATTGAAACATAGGTACACCCCAAGATTTATAAAAGTTTATAACTTAGTGTTACCTAGTAGAATCAAACCTATAACCTAGGGTTATGAGGCCAAGACCCATACCACTAGGTTATCTTATAATTAGATGAATTGGTGATCCTATAATAAAAACATACAATTGATGCTATTTCTGCAAAGTAACATAGGGCCTTTCACATTGGTAGATGAATACAATCAATATGTTTGGCTAAAAATATAACAACAAAAGTCTCTTTTATTTTTAGCTTATTACTACTTTGCACCTAGTGAAGTTACTCTCCATGAGTAAGAAGGTTTATCATGAGAATTTTCCTTTCAATTCCATGGCATGAATATTGTTAGTGTTGCTCAAAAAGGAAAAATTTACATATTTGGTGACTTTAATGCTAGAATTAGTTTTGATCATATCCTTATTGGTCACTAGAACCCTTAGGGCTGTTTAAAACATGAGAAAAGTACAAAATGGATTCAATGCTTTAAAGATAAATAATTTAATTATAGAACAAAAAAATTTCTTAGAATAAGAACAATGATTAAATCTATTAGTTCTAACTAGCATTAATAAATATCTAAAATGAGGAGGCTTCACTTTTGTAGGACCAAAAGGTAGCACTAGCATTGATTTTCTTCTTTCTAGCCAAGATAATTGATGAATCATGATTCAGTAGGCTTTGATATCGAACCCACGATATCGGGTACATGATATCACGACCTAAGAAGCGATATTGGATACACGATATCGTGACTCCTGTGTGGGCCTATAAATACACATGTAGGCGCAAGGAGTCAAGGAGTCAGTCAGTCGATAGTTTTAGCTAGAAGTTAGTTTTCATTTTTGGTTTTTCTCAACCCTTTTTCCCAATGCATTCCCACAATGTGATGATTGTAATTGTACGACACCTTTATTCCAATGTGACGTACTTGGACACCAACATGACTGAAAATAAAGATCGAGATTACTTCATCATTGTAGCATTCACTTCCTTTAATTATTTAATTGCTTTCTTAATTAATACTTTTCTACCCTCAACTCCTATTAAAAATCGAATGAGTACGACTTAATCATGAGCATTTAAGTGTGACTACTTGGTAACCCAGTAGCATACCTAGGATCTGCACTTGGTAATCCTAGTAGTAGTCATGCACAAGGTCCAAGATATGTATAGATGATTAAGAAATAGATGCTCATCTCACTTAGGCTAGTTTAGACTCTCTCCTCCCATGTCCTATTAGCTTAGCTCTCTCTTCCTTTTCCTCCTAGCTTAATTAAAGTGATTTTCCATTACCTCTAGGAGTAGCACTGGGTTAGAAACCACATCATACACCTCACTCTGGACTAAACCATACATGACAAAGCATATACTAGTCCACGTGGAAAGATAGTGGACTGCGATTAATGAGACGCGATATGCATAAGCCGCGATATCGCATACGCGATATTGCATGGGATGACGTGATATTGCATCGGACGACGCGATATCGCAGTTCGTAATATTGCATGGGAAGATGCGATATCGCAGGGGATGCGATATCGCGGCGGCCACAATATCGCGTACGCAATATCGTGGTCCGCCACTAAATCTATAAATAAGAGGCAGCACTCCCGTCATTTGCATATAGAGGTTAGAAGTAGCGAAGCTCTAGTGGATTGATCACCCTAGAGATAGAATATTTTCCATGTGCCCACAGTAGGAGTCCCCCAAGTGAACGGTTCTTTATTCGAGCAGCTTTGTACCTAAATGCAAGTTGTGTACAACAATAAAGATGAGCTTTGTGGATAAACCTTGCAGTACATGGATAGGTTTATTTAATGTTATTTATTGCTTTCTTGGTAGCACGGCATGAGTACGACTTGGTTACGAGCATTGATGAATGTGTAACTAGCCAAGGAATCGGCTACTCATCGCGATTAGATTCTCTTACCCTTATCTCCTAGAACGTGGGACGAGTACGACTTGATTACGAGCATCTACGGATGTGTAGGGCTAGTCAAGGAATCAGCTGCTCATCACACTTAGGATAGTTAGGTGCCTCAGTATGACCGCTTCGAGCACGTGCGTTACGTGTGGTAATCCCAGTAACGATTAGTGTTTGGTAGCCACAGTTGCACAGTTCAGGGTGTGTACGGTAAGTGGGAATAGATGCTGATGCTAGTTAATTTAGACTTAGGACATTAGTTAGAGTAGTTAGTTCTCTCAACCCTTCACCCCTTAGCATAGAAGATAAACCTAAAAAGACCAAAAAAATCATATACCTCGAACTTACTTAACCATACGGCGTGACAACAACAAGTAAGTCTGGGAAGACAACGATTAATTAACCCCAAATGTGCCTTGCGGCGTTTAGGCATTTAGTCTACAGAGTTCGACCGGATCACGCGTGCTATGCTCGTTTCGTATGGTTGAGTCTAGGGGTACCTTGCCACTCATCATAGGCGCTGTTGCCGGGGACTATGTGTTTGTACGCCAATTAGAACATTACGAAATCTTTCACATCGTTGTGAGCCTTAACAAACCTTTGGGTTAATTAGTTAAATAAGAACATATATAACGGTGAACAGCACACCAATAAAATGGCTTCTTCTCATAAGGTTAACTCACCTAGGGATAACACGGAAGACAGTCAGCAACATACACATAACCTAAACCAGCCAAGTCCTAAACAGTATAAGATAGTTTATACTCATCCCAATGAGTATATTTCTGATTACACTTTTATCCTCCATCAGGATGAACAGTTGCACTAGAGAGATTTGTTTGGTAACATATTTTTACCACCAGATAGATCTGTTCTGAACATGCTCTTCCGTGCCTTAGCACAGATTGGCATGCAAGACTTATTCGCTGAATACATTGCTAGAGAATATGATATAAGGGATTATCATCCCACTACTTTGCAACGTATGAGGGACGAAAGGCAGGAGAGCCAACACTCATTGTTGAAGGGCAAGGTCCCCCATGTCCTTAGTGAAATAGAAGATGAGGAATCCCTCATGACAAGTTTCTTAGGAAATGATGTTCCTCCTCCTCACAATGGTGAAGAGGTTAGGCATCAGAGCCTTTGATCAACTCTACATGCTACGGGCTCTGATCCCTGTGAACACCAACTGTTCACAGCAGGAACAACCACTCATGCTAAGGACGGGCACTTTGATCGTCACAACGATCGGGGCCGAAGTAGCCAAAGAGAAGGTAAGAAACATCGCCATGGTGATGGATCCCCTTCCTCTTCTCCTTCATCTCATCATTCACACTCTCCTTCCACATTTGGGTGCAACCATCGTGAGCACAACGAAGAGGGTAAAAGTAAGGAAGATGAAAGACCTCGACAGGAAGGTCGGGAGTTAGGACAAGGGCAAGGACGTAGGGAGAGTAGGGAACCACCATGAAGACATCACAGACGTCATGACAGGGATGATCATGATGAACCCCTACTCGTAACCTGAAGTATGCTTGATATCACAGAGGCAGTTAGGATCCTCACAAGGCACTTAAAAGATAGCAGGATCAAACATTTGGACATAAATAATATCTCATGATTTGAAGGGGGATACAACGCTGATCCTCAACATCATTTACAGGCATTCCACGATGCCTGTACCTTGCAAAATATAGATAATGAGTGGCAGAAGCTTAAGTTGTTCCCAAGGATACTCACCAAAGAAGTAGAGAGCTGGTACCGATCCTTAGAACTAGAAACCATCAGGAGGTGGAGTACAATGCTCGAACTATTCAACAACAAATATCAGACGTACTCCAGAGTGTCCAATTTGCGTAAGCAGATCCAAGGCTAGAAACAGGGTGCTTATGAACCCTTGGATGCTGCCATGGCCCGTTACTATACACTGTTACATCGTTGCCCGGGCCATGGATACGCTAAGCGGGATCAACTTCGCCACATCGTGGATGGGCTAAGGAATGAAATGAGAAGAACTCTTGGGACTTACGCCCAAGGGAGACGTTCCCAACTTAGAGCCCATGAAGTTGAAAGTTTGTTAGAAAAAGAAGCGCAAGAAGAGGGTGAGCTATGTAAGAGGGAAAGTGTGGAAGAATACAGCCGTGATCCCTCCCTTTGCAAGAAGGGAGTGAAATTTTGTGATGAAGAGGATGAGTCAACAATCGAAGAGTTGGTGAATCGGAAAACCTTGCCAATCCAAAAGTTAACAACCAAGGTATTAGCTAAGGTAGACCAAATGTGGGATTCCTTGGACTCAAGAATTGAAACAGTCTTAAAAATCGTAGAAGAGTCTAAGGTAGAACAAAGTAGTGAAGAAGGCAAAACCAAGCGGAGAAACTTAAGCCTTGCACATAACAAGGATAAGGGAAAAATTCCTATCTATGATGAGGCTGTGAATTTTGATACAGACGATGATAGCGGATGTGAAGTCTTCTACTATGACCATCCTAAAGGATGTTGCCCAATTATCTCACATCTGCAGGAGTCTGGGGTGTATGCGTTAAATCCAAGACTTAATCAATGGCAAACACCCCGAAGGTTACCTTATCCACAAGGTAACCCAAGGTAGTTCCACCAACCCTTAACATATTACCCAAGTGGAATGCCTCCACAGCCTATTGGACAACATCAGCAGTGGAAACACCCACAGTCATGGGGAATGCCATCGCCAACACATCAGTACCCTTACCGGTAACCCGATCCTTACGGTTATTATGTGCAGCAGCCAGTTTCTCCAAGTGACTCTATGGGTCACAAAACCGCCAACCATCACTACCAAGCTTGGGAGTACTTCCGAAGGACTCCTTCTCCTCTGGGAGACACTCCATACCCACACCATCCTCCTATTCCATTCACACCTCTTCCACCTCATGTAGTTCTCGTAACACCTCCTGCTCCAACAATGCAAGGGGAACTTCCTCCTCAACTGCAGCAACGTCACGCTGCGAGAGCTGTAAATATCCAACCTGCTGCTGGTTCTGACAACTGTAAAAAGAGAAGACCTTACTTCAGAACCAAAAGCCCAGACAAACTCTCATAACAACAAGCAGTTGAGACCATGTACACGCCTCTGCCATCTAACACTTCGGAGCACCCTTCAGTCCAACGGGGCCTAATGCATACGGTTATGTTAACACATATCGTAACTGACTGGATAAAGGTGGGCCACCTTCCCAGGAAACTATCTGACCCTGGGAACCCCTTAATTCATTTATAGATCACCAGAAATGCACCACATCGAGCTCTTCTTGACTCAGGTTCCAGAGTCAACCTAATTTCACATAAGATGTATCAAGCCTGGAACCTGCCCCAACTTAAGAAGAGTAACATACAACTGGAGCTAGCTGACCAGTCCATCACCATTCCCTTAGGATTGGTGGAGGACATTATCACCACTGTGTGTGGGTGATCATACCCAATCGATTTCCTGGTGATTGAGGTTAACAACAAAGGGAGCTTCCCCATTATAATGGGAAGGCTGTGGCTAAGTATCGTAGACGCGTACCTAGGAATCCGTGATCTTTCCTTGCAAATTTCTAAGATGAATATTTATGGAAAGATCAAGAAGAAGAAGATTCCATGCATCGCATATAGTGATTCATCGGGTGATGACATGGAGGATATGCCTCCATGTTAGAGGTGTGCCTATGAGAATGAGAAACAAAGATGCCTGTATGTAGCAACCACGCAACTAGTAGTAGACACCCCATGGTTGATAGCCACTCGAAGGAGTAAGCAAATATGCATGGAATGAACTGAGGAGACAACTCATGCCAACAACCGTGGCATAGACACATTGGAACGTGAGAATCGCCAACTTCCACCCCTCAACCTAAGATCATCAATTGGGAGAAGTTGGAAACTTCTTAGAAATTCAAATAGATGCTCATTATTTCAGATCTCTCCCTTACAACTCAGTCATGGGGGAGATGGCCACCTATGCTAACCATATGGGGCCCTCAGTTATTTTTCAATTTTTTTTTACACATTTTTATTTTACAATGTTTTTGTTTTACACATTTTTTTTTTACAAAGTTATTTAACTTTTCTAATTTTTTTTACAACTTTCTTTAACTTTTTTAGTTTTTGTTTTATATCATCGTTATACTTTTCCATTTTTATTGTGAGTGTGTATGTGTATCCACCATGTAAGTTCGTCACCCAATAAGTGTTCGGACCGATGGTATGAACTATTTTCATATTGATTGCTAATGTTTAGTTTTTACCTTTAAGTTACAATGTTGATACTAAGGTATGTTTCTTTTGATATGGTAGGCAATGAGATCACTTCATCCATCCATCCACCAATTTCTATGGTTTCTCTTGGCTTGAAAATGTACAGTTCCCTTCTAATAAGAACTTTAATGAATCGGTGACTAGGTACTTCTCAAACTAAGGAAGGACTCAAGGANCTTTGTTTCATCAGAATGGTGGTGGCTCTTTGAAGATGCATCCTCATTATCCATGTGGATGGTTTAACCAAATGCATTGATGCGAAGTCACTGGAAGTGGTTGGTTTGAGGCCGGAGTTGGAATGAGACTTGCGAAGTCACATTAACCATGAAACACACAAGGGGCTGTACACCACCTTGTTCTTGAGGTTGCATTCCATTTCTCTTCTCTTCATCCTTCTCTCCATTGTTCACCTCATTGCCAGTTGTATCATTAGTGTATATATTTTGGTTGATGCATTGTCTTCTTTTCAGTAAATTCTTGTGGTTAAGACTTTAACTCTTATTTCAAAAGACATTCCCAGAGCCTACGGACTCTCTAAATGTGGGTTTGTCAGGGCATTAAGGGCATAAGTCTGCTTTGGGGAGGACCCACTGACATTCCTATTTGGAGCATTAGTTAACTTCTTTTCCTTAACATTTTGCAATTAATTATTATTTTGTTCATTACCATCTGGACATCTACTTCATTGATGTTTTCAATTGTCCCTTTTTCTCTATCTTTCTTACTCCTTTTCCTTCTTCATTCTAATGCTACCGGAGGTTCGTGATTAGTCATGAGGGTACGGGGCCCGTTTTTTTCGATTTTCTCCTAGCCCCAAAATTTTTGATTTTCTTCCTAACCCCTACACCTTCGGTAGTCATCAGTAACATCTTCCCAGGTCCATATTAGCCATACCACAACCTAGCCAATGGACCTACACTGAAGCAAGGTATTAATTACTTAATGATTCAATTACCCTTGCTAATATATGATTGTGTTGTGTATGCAGATGGCAATCATATAACAACAAAATGGATCTAGAGCAAACACTTGGAGTGGAGCAGCACTGAAGCAGCTATGCAAGGAGCAAGATCGATGGCGTGCTTATGGATGGACAA
>MNCI01023742.1:863761-914696 GCA_015680685.1 Gnetum montanum | reverse complement strand
TTAACATCATTTGCAACTATTCACGTGGGGGGAGTTTTTCAAATTTTCTTCCACGAATTGCGACTTGCACACCTCTTAGTCAAATAGCCATAACTCGCTCGCTAGCGCTTCAATTCTCATTTCGATCGAACCTACCTAAACCCGAAGTGTTCAACTTAGTCATGGGGGAAGGGTACACTCCAAATTGCACATAATTTTTTCGAAATTCATCATCACTTGAAGGATACTATAAAGGGTAATTACTTATAAAAATGATAAACATGCTACCAAAAATAATCTTATCTCCTCAATTACATCAGGAATTGAAACTTTGAGGCCACTGGATCAAATTGGGCCCAATACTAAAACTTTTGGGGGACATTTTACTAACTATAAATCACACAAAATAAGAAAATGAATTCATTAAGACAAGAAGTAAGGTATAACTTAGCTTTTTTAAGCAACCTTACTAATGATTGACCTCGTGTGATTACAAATGGCCCCTAAGCGTAGACAATAAGAAGGATCCTCTCAAGGTATGTCAAAATGACCAAGGAGGGGTAGAGGCCAGGCATCTCCTGAGGAACGTGCAGAGTAGCAGGCATAGTCATTTAGCATCTATCAAGAGCCCCCTGCTACTGTATAGTCGGGATGGGCAGAAGGAGGAGCTGCTGAAGCACCTACATAGGGACAACACCTCACATTGTTCCTAGAGTGTGTTCAAGCCATCCATGAAAGGTCAACATTGGTAGTAGTGATCATGGAATTGAACTTCAGAATTTTCACAGAGTTCACTTCTAAGGCCATTAGGGACCAACTCAAGGGGTTTCCATTATGGCCTATCCTCTCTGAAAGCGGTGCCTGGTACTTAGGAGAAACATACCAGCTTTAGCATAATAAGGAAGAGGGTACCACAGTTGACATTGGTGGTGTGACTGTTGATTTTTTTGCCAAGGCCATCTCAAAAGTATTAAATCTTCTAAATACATGTTCAAAAGTTGCTCACCTACCCACTCGCTCCGATGCCAATGAACGAAGAATATGGTTGAAGAGGACGTACGATAAAGAAGACAAGACATATGGAGAGTTGACGCTGGAAGAAAGGATATACTTTAAAATTGGTACTTATCATATCTTCCCCACAAGAGGATTGAACTAAATCTCAACATATGTAGGAAGAGGAAGTGTGATATTGATGGGTAAGTTTAATGCTAACCTTCCCCATCTATATCTCATGGAGATTCTAAGGCAGTTTGAAGTACGCAAGATAGGGAAGTTCATGTTGCCCTTCCCTTATCTCATCAGGAAGCTATGTAAGCATGCTAGAATTCTATGGTAGACCAATGACATCCCAAAAAAAACCCAAAATGCTTCATTTGTAGAATTGTTGAAGCAACGAGCCCTAAGGAAAAGTGCTGATGAAACGCTAGAGCTAGAGCAAGAACAGACGATGGGAACCCCTGCAACTCAAACTACAGGCCCCAACCAACTCCCAAGCATCAGGCCTAGTCAACAATAAAAATTAGGGCCTAGCATGAGTTAGTGAGACCAACCACCACCACCACCATAGGATTATCGATCGTCGATGAGTCATCTGAAGGCCATCGTTGAGACAATCAGTTGGGGAAGTCATGATGATGCCAATCTCTTCCGGGTCATTGACAACACCGTACAGCCCACAGTTTTTATTGATCATGCACAAGGCAAAGTGTCCATCCAACCAAGAGGTGGGAAGATCCATTGGTCACAATAGATTTCAAGGAATGCTGCATTTTTCCAAGTGCAATTGGAAATGGATGAAGGGGCCACAATAGTGGTCATGCAGCACCAAGATGCAGCGGGAGTTGCAGAAGTGGTCACAAAGCACATCAAAGAATCTTTCAATGTACCTATTGTGCCACTAGTGGATTTAACAAGAGCACACAATGTTCAAATTCTAGCCAGTCCCTCAATGACTCCTGTGGAGCATGAGGATGTCCTTGATCAATTATTGTAGACAAGACAAGTAATGACATCCTTGTTCAACATCCCACAAGATGTCACAGTAGCATAATCAGACCTCATCTCCACCAAAGAAAAGATAGTCATGGCAGAGATCAGGGCTAAGCACATGGAAGCAGAGTTGGCAAGACTCCAAGAGAGACTCATTACCCTGCAAGCTGCACAATGGGACCCATCGCAGTTTGTTCCTGTAGACCAGCTGGACACTCTCAGGATGGAGCAGCTCAATAAGCTTTGGCAAACAATAAAAGAGTGGTGGAGGAGAAGGAGAAGGTCAACTAGGATGCCTCCAAGGCACAAATGCAACCCTACACACACACTAAGGCACTCAGAGCCTTAAAAGAAGAGAATAAATAGCTCGTTGCTGACAATCTTCAATTGACCATTGTGGAGAAATAGAAGAATGTTCTTGAAGAAAAATTTTAGCAATTACGAGAACAATTGGTCAGGGTCAACTAAGACATGAACTATTTGGCCAGAGAGAATTGAACCCTCTTAATGGAGGAGGTATGTGCAATCCAGCAGAAGATGGCCATTGAAATAAATGCATGGCAAAACCGGGCCAAGTGGCATGAAAAGTTAAAGGAGCATTTTAGAGACCAAGGTGGGGATGTACAAGCAAGTCATCAAGAAGGAGATCCATATGGCCAAGGCCCACATCAACACCTTCAGTGCTCAACACACTGATTGGTAGGTCATATTGGACACATATGTGTTTGTCCACCAAGCTAAGCTTAAACGTCGGGACCTGTAGATTCAAAATCTCATAGAGTACATGGAATTGGTAAACCTGTAGTATGCCAATCTAGCTATGTTGACAGTAGGACACCTGAGAATAGAGCTTGAAAAGTAGGTATCTACCACCTATGCTAAATATGAAGTAGAATTTGCAGAGCACAAGAAAACATTACAAAGGCTAGAAGCCGCAAATTCTGAACTAGAGGTGGTTAAGGCTAATTACCAAAGGAAAAAAGATGTTGTGGCGGACTTGGCTCAATGACTTACAGATTTCCAGGTGTATAGGGACAAAGCTAGAGCCTATGAGGAGGAATGACGGTTGTTTATGGCCTAGTATGTTAAAGCAAATCAAATGTTCCCGCAACTACCATGTCCATGGAAGGTGTCAACTCTGTCAAACATTGGAGCATCAGCATGGATGGCACAAGACCCCTGAATTGAAGAGGAAAAGCTCCAAGCACTATTGCAAAGCCACCAAATTCCAAAACCTAGAGCACAAGACAAGGGGAAGCATCCCATGGAGGAACCACCACCACCAGGAACCAGATGAGTTCCTACAAAATTTTATAGTTTTTGTGTCCATGTCCCAATTTTGTTGTATTTAATTCTCCACTATGACATGAATAAATTCCTAGTCAGTCAATAATCTCATACCTATCCACTGTGTAATCAATGGGGCTTATTCTCCTTTTGTTTGACTCGAGGATAAGTTTTCATTCAGTCATGGGGGTATGATGAATCATGATTCAGTAGGCTTCGATATTGAACCCACGATATCGAGTATGTGATATCGCGACCTAAGAAGCAATATCGGATACACGATATCGTGACTCCTGTGCAGGCCTATAAATACACATGTAGACATAAGGAGTCAAGGAGTTAGTCAGTTAATAGTTTTAGCTAGAAGTTAGTTTTCATTTTTAGTTCTTCTCAACTCTTTCTCCTAGTGCATGCCCACAGTGTGATGATTGTAATTGTACGACACCTTTATTCGAGTGTGATGTACTTGGACATGCACATGATTGGAAATAAAGATTGAGATTACTTCATCATTGCAGCATTCACTTCATTTAATTATTTAATTACTTTCTTAATTAATACTTCTCTACCCTCAACTCCTATTAAACATGGAATGAGTAGAACTTAATCATGAGCATTTAAGTGTGACTACTTGGTAACCTAGTAGCATACCTAGGATATGCGCTTGGTAATCCCAATAGTATTCATGCACGAGGTCCAAGATGTGTACGAATGATTAAGGAACAGATGCTCATCACACTTAGGCTAGTTTAGACTCTCTCCTCCCATGTCCTATTAGCTTAGCTATCACTCCCTTTTCCTCCTAGCTTAATTAAAGTGATTTTCCATTGCCTCTAGGAGTAGCACTAGGTTAGAAACCACATTATACACCTCACTCTAGACTAAACCACACTTGACAAAACATATACTAGTCCAAGTGGGAAGACAGCAGACTGCGATCAACGTGTAACTATCTTGATACCACAACGAGCTCGTCTATGGAGTTCGACCAGATTATGCGTGAAACGCTCATATTCGTATGGTTGAGTGTAGGGGTACATCACCACTCATCAATAATGTTAGCAACCTCAAATATTTTGAAGTAGATAAAGAAAGAATTGAATCCTAACATCAACCTTTATACTTAATGTTATCAATAGATGCATAACACATTATATATTCTAAGAGGCAAAAGAACTTCAAAATAACTACAAAAAGGAATGAGGATTTTCAAAATGAAATTTAAAAGATTTAAAATCCAAGTATGGGTCTTACAAAAACTCTAAGTACAGTTGTTCTAAATATTTCTAAAGGCCAAGATATAATTAATCAACAATGGTTTAATGAAGAATGAAAGACAACTAGAATTTTACTAAAAACTAAGAACTTTTTCAATGCTAAATGAAAAATTTTGGAACTTTTTCAAGCATTGCTTTCAAACTTTCAAGACACTCAAATTGTCATTAAAATGGACTGAAATGATGTTAAGATGATGTTGAGAGACCTAAGAAGCATGAGATGAGGTCAATTACAAGATATTATGATATATGAGGTCAAAATGATGATTTATAAATTGGTGATGCTGACGCTAACATTGACATCAATGTTGGCATTAACCATGCTTACTGGAATTTTCATCACTTTTCCCAAACTTGAATTTTGAGTTCTTGGAACTCTTTTTGGCCTTTAAACTGGTGTTGAAGGCTACCAAGGTAAAGTCAAGGAGTCCAAGAACTGTATTAGCACCATAAAATGTTGGGTTGAGATGGTGATGTAAGCTTTGATGATATTGATGCTAATGCTGACGTTGGCATCAACATCAATGGAATTACAAAAATTTCTAATAATTTTTTTTTCTAAAAATTCTAACTCCCAAGATGCCAAAACTAACCTTTAAATAAGATGTAATGATGATTTCTAAGAGTCAAGAGGCCGATAACCTTGTGAAATGCTACAAACCAAAGATGTGAAGTAACATAGAGATGCTCTCAGAGGTACCAAGGTAATTCATGAACTTGTTGATGCCCTAGACTTAGAAAAATTGTTGATTTTCTAGGTCTCAAAGGAACTTGTTAAAAATTGCTAATTTTAGAAGTTTGGAGTGCTAAAATTGTTGTCGATGAGTTATCCAACCCCTAGGGACCCATGGCACATGTTGAAATGTAGTTTCAATGATATTTGGAGGTGCTGATGATGGTGTTTTCATCACTAATGTTGGCATTAGCGTTAGCGTTAGTCATGCTGAGAAAAATTTTGATCATTTTTTGAACTCTCCCTAAGTCATTAAGATTGAAGTTGAGTTGCTAGCATATGGCTTTGAATGGTCCTTGGAGACTTCCAAAGGTTAAAAATATGTCTAATAAATTTTTTTTTGGGGCATTTTATCTTGCGATGTCCAAGGAAGATTAACTTGAAATCTACATCACTTACAACACATAGAAAAGTTTGGATTTCAAAGTTTTTCTAGCATCACCAAGAATGAAGTCCATAAGTTAGGTTATGAACTCAAATGGTTTTTGAAGATCATTAAGAGCAAAGAATATGTCTCATGATGATGATTTAGAGAGTTTTATGCTCAAACTCACACAAAATAATTGTTAAGACCACACTTAGCCTTAATCTTCGGTGAACTAAAAAAGTGGATTCAAAAATTTCAAAGTAAGAGAAAAATAGACTATGCTTTTTCTCTCAAATATATTAAAAATTTAGATCAAGCTTTATTTCATAGTGATGATAGAAGAGAATATTTTCATAACTATGGTAATACATTATTCATTTATTTTAATGACATAATGTAGAAAATAAAAAAAACTAATATTAGGAAAAGTTGTTAATGTAAATAAGTTATATGCAAAAATGCTTATATGGGGAGGACCATTGGTATGGAATATCATCTAGAAGAAGTTAAATTTAGCTATGGAAGTGGGATTGAAAAATGAATGGTGCATCAATAAATTAATTATGCTCTTTTAGAAAGGAGACAAAAAATATCTAAATAATTATATAATGATTGTAATAACTAATATTTTAATAAGCTTCTTGACACCATTCTAGAATCTATGCTTGGAAGATGAGCTGAAGAAAATCAAATACATGCAGTTTTCTAGGTAGGATTTAGGCAACAACATTCTACTATAGATCACCTCATCACTTTAAAATATCTTATTGGTCAAGCATACAGTCTACACAAAAAAAAGTTTTATTTGCTTTATAGATTTTCTCAGGATCCATGATTTTGTCATCTGAAGTAGGTTATAAAGGTACCTAGAAAATTTATAATTTCCTAGCATACTATTATTATTTATCCAAAAACTTTACAAAGAGGTATGTAGGTAGTTTACAAATGCACAAGAAATAATTTTATTTTATAGTGTTATTAAGGTTTAACAAGGATACCCTCTTATTACTATTTTATTTGTTCTTTTTATTAATGAAATTCAAGAGTGTATGCATAAAATACCAAATTATTTTGCAATTACAATTGGAAGCAATTCACTTTTACTCTATGCTAATGATGTTGCCTTCATTTCAAATTGAATGGTTAGATTGTAGCAAATGTGTAATACTCTTAATGACTTTTGTTGGCATTCAAGAATGAAAGTTAATGTTCAAAAAATAGATAGAGTTAGAGATAAAGGATATTATTGTATTATTCTAATTTTTCTTTAGAAACAAAAATTATCCTTGATTCATAGCTCAATAATGACTTCTTCATATAGCCTTTGCATTGTTGCCATCAAGTTTGCAAGGATGCCTAATTTATTGAGGGATAACCATAATTTTTTACAAATCATAGAATCATGTACTTTTCTAATTTTAACAAAGAAAATATACAATTTTCTATATGGCTTTTTCATCTCCTATTCAATATTTTAGGGTAATTAAATGGTCAATTATAAAATGGCTTTGTTTGAACTAGCATGACATATTGCTTTATGATTAATACCTATTGGCCAAATGCTAACTTTTACAAGAAAAGTACCTAACAACTTAGCAAAGATATTATTTATAACAATCATGCAGTAGTTATTCAAATAAACTTTTATCTCATATCTTTTATAAATGTATTAGTTAGCTAACTTTCCATTCGTTTCATTTTCCATAATTATGTTTACTTGATGATAAAATTATGTATAAATAGAAGTCTTTACTTATCAAAACAATTCAAAATAAAAATGAGATAAGTACATTACTCGAATAATTACAAGTGGTATGAAAGCCTTCATTACTTTAAAAAAAATATAGGAAGGAATCTATTCTAGCTTGGGATATATATAAAAATAACTTTATCATGCCATTGTTCAATCTACTATTCTTTATGTGTGTCTTGTATGGAATCCTACTCTATCAAATAAATATTGAAAATAGAAAGAAGAAAGTTAAAATCTTTTTTGCTTGATGAATTTAAATCGAAGAGAAATATAATATGATATTATGCTTCTTGAAGCAAAGATGACATCGTTAGAGGTTGAAACTATTTGTTCGTTTATAGCCTACACTCAATCTTTTTGCATCTTCATTGCATAAATATTCCAAAAAATTGATGACAGAAACCCATGATAAAACATGGATTTATTGAGGGAGTTCTATGGCTTAATACATCGAATATTCAAGTGTATATTCTTTTTCTAATCCAAACAAAGTTTGCAATTTGACAAAACAAGTAGTATATCATATACTCTGGGAAAATGTAGAAGACAAAAAACATTTGTATTTGAATAGTACTAGGGGAGGCCTTAATTTAATGGTAAACTATTTATTTGTTGCTATTATTCATTAGTTATAATGCACAATTAGCAAAGTATGAGTGGGATCTCATCATATAAGAGTTAAATGAGGTAGATGCACAAACTTCTTCGTATAAAATGAATATGCGAACTATGCAATACAAATACATTGAAAATGAATACCAAATTTTCATGCAATGTTTTACATTAGACAAAGATGAAATATTATAGTTGCAAATTTTGTTGATTTATTTTAAATGTTATAAAAAATACTTGGTAATTTTCTTAAGGATGTTTTCAAAACTTGTAACATGTATATATCTACCATTAAATAAATCCAAATCTACGTATGCAATAAAATTTTAATTTCTATGCACCTTAAATCAAATCTATGTATGCATTGCCTATTGTTATTTTGTTTTGAGAGATTGATGAAGCATCAATTGGCTGAGATATCATAGATGCTATGTTGTAGATATTACATCACATCTACGTTGTAGCATCCTTGTCAGTGTGCTTAAGTTGGCTATTACATTGTAGATGCTACATTGCATCTGTAATGTCGTAGATGTAATATTGCAGCTATGTCAATGAATACATGTCAACGTAGGCCTGTCCACTTGTACACAATGACACATTGATGCATATGCATTGACACATGTCTATTTTTGCCTATAAATATGCATGCACCCACTATGTATTTGGCATTATTTTGTCAATAGAGTAGCTGAACCTTTGCAATTTTATTTTGTAGTCTTAGAGAACAATCAATGAGTGCCCACAGTGTTGATCTGAGTTAGTTGTATGTCATCTTTTTTGAGTAGCAATGTACTTGGACACATTCCATGAACAACAATAAGATTGAGATTGATTCTCATTCATTGTAGCACTTTGACTTAGATTAAATCTACTTTCCATGCAATTTATATTCCATGTACTTAGCTAATATTTACGTTTTCACATATATTAAGCAATTGGAAGAATGAGCATGACTAGTTTTGAGCATAAACATGTATTTTCTTGGTAATTCTAGCAGCGTTATTACTTGGTTTGCTTAGTATAACGCTTGGTAATCCCAGTAGTGTATACATGGGTTTAGGACATGTACAACAAGCTAGGAACAAACACTCATCACTCGTAGACTAGTTTAGACTTTATCTTTATGATGTTAATTCGATTAAATAATTGATTTCTCTATTATTTTTAGGATTAGCATAAAGTTGAAACAACATCAACCATCATATGTCTCACTTTGGACTAAACCATACATGATAAAGCTATCACTAGTCCAAGTGGAAAGGCAATGAACTGTGATCAATACTTAATGATCTAAATGTCAAACTATTCCCATCCATGGAATTTGATCAGGTTGCAAATGAACACTCATAATTCGTATGGTTTGGCATAAGGGGTACTTGTCGCTCATCATTGGCACTATTGCCAAGGATGATGCTAGTTATCTAGATTAGTTGTATCATACATGATCATTGTCAAAGTGTTAACGATTTATCTTTTAGAAAATATTAACATTTTAAAGTCACACATATTAAAACCAAGTATTCTTCACATAGGACCAAGTATGATGATAACACTCATAGGAGAAATGATAGGTTCTATTGAAGTGAACAACCTTAGGTAGGGGTTTCATATGCTCATTTCCATCCTTACTACATGTAAGGATGACATTCAACTAGTACAGACAATCCTAGAGGAGATGGAGAAAGTTTTAGAACAAGGAGGGCCTCAACGCGTAGGACCTCCTCTAAACCTAGAAAAGATAAATCAAGGGACCATGGGGGAGATATAGGAGCCATGGTGATTCTCCCAGTTCTTCATCTTCCTTTTCCTCTTCAAAGTCTAGTTCTAATGAAGATGAACATAGGTATAGATATAGAGCTCTGCTATGGGGTCAAGATAAAGATAGAAATCAAACCCAAGGGTAAAAATAAAGACATCAAAATGAGCATAAACAAGATCATCACAATCATATGAATAAAAATATAGATTATTACCATGACATGTCTAATAAAGATGAACCCTTGTTGGCTACTACGAACCTAACACATATTTGGGAGGTAGTTCAAATACCCCAACGTCATCAAAGGGATAGCCTCATCAAATGACTTGATATGGAAAACATTCCTAAATTTAGGAGAGGCTACAATTGTGATCCACAACATCATTTACAAGCCTTCCATGATGCCTATGCCTTTCAAAACATTGAACACAAGTGGAAAAAGCTTAAGCTCTTTCCTAGGATGCTAGTAGACAAACCTAAAAGTTGGTATAGATCATTGGAACTAAATTCAATCCATTGATGGTCCACAATGTTGGAACTTCTTAATGAAAAATACCAAACCTATGTGAGAGTATCCAACTTGAGAAAAAAAATCCAAGTGTGAAAGCAAGAAAATCATGAATCCTTGAATGTGGCCTTGGATAAATACTATTCGCTACAACATAGATTTCTCAACCATGATTTCTCTTAAAAAGAGCTATTGTTCCACATCATAGATGGGCTTCATAATCAAAAAAGAGAGATCATTGCAATTTATGCCCAAGGTTGATTATCTGAATTGAAATCCCATCAAATACAAAGGCTAATCGAGTGGGTGGCAAAAGAAGAAGGAGAGCTACATAAATGAGACAATGTAGAGGAATATAACCTGAATCCAACTCTTTAAAAGAAAAGGATCCATATTTGTAATGAGTAAAGAGAACTAGATCTTAATGAGGTGATTTCACAACAAACCTTACTAATACAAAAGTCTATCGATGTGCTTGAAGCAAGGATAGATAAGATGTGGGACTTAATGAATGACAAAGTTACAACTTGCATGAAAATCATACAAGAGAGAGTAACGCAAAATGAATCAAGTAATCAAAACAAGAGGAGAAAAATAAACTAAGAAATAGGTGGGAACACTTATTAGAGAAAAGGAAAAATGGCCATAGAAGAAGAGGCTATAGACTCAGCCACAAAAGAGGATGATGGATGCGACATCTACCTCTATGATCATCCAAAGGGCTATTGCCTAGTCATGTTACATCTACCTGAGTATTGAGCTTTTGCTTTGAATCCCAAGTTTGTACAAAAGCAAATTCATAGGAAATTACCTTTCTCACAAGGTAATTATTAATAGCCCTACAACCAACCGTACTATCCTAGTGGGACTTCTTATCAGCCTAAAAACTACTATCAACCATAGTGGCAAAACCCACAATCATGGGGGAGGCCATCATCAAACTAGCACTACACTTACTACCAGTTGAACCTATACAGATATTACATTCAACAACCTATTTCCTTGACTAGTTCTACTTCCTCTACCTCAAATCACTACTACCACTCTCCCAAATATCATCAACCTACAACATCTTCTAAAGGATGACTACCTCATTCCTTTCATCCTTTGTCATATCCTCAATATTCTCATACTTCCCTCCATCACATGTCACCACTAACATAAGAAGGTTTGGCATCACAACATCAATGAAAAAAAGCCACTTTTCCTGTGAACATACACAAAAATGATAATGCTAGTAGATCTCTACCACAACCTTAGAAACTTCATTTCTTTAGGACAACTCCCACACATGATCACAAAACTCATAGATCTACTAGCACATCAAAACCAGAACAAGGCCAATTTGATGCAACACCCTTCCTCTCATGAACAATTTCTCTTGATCATATGAAAAAGCCAACAACCATCACCACTCCAGCACAAGAAAAAAAAGATAAACCTATCACTATGGAGAGACAAAAACCTCCATGCATTACTACTAATAATAAAGGATGTAGTTGTGGGCTAAGATCAAAACATCAACATAACTCCTATACCAATTCACAACAAATTTAAGGAACAAGTGTGTGAGTGAAAACAAGTCTACTTAGTAGCCACTAAACTAGAAGACACCTAGTGGCTTAGAAATAAGAGTACAAAACCATTTAAAAGATGCATGGAACCAAGCAATCCACTTAGTATTTCTAGACTTAAGGGAATGGATGAAATAGAAAAATTAGATGCAAACATCTTACACTCTAACTATACACCAACAAAAGATATTAAACAAGGAGACATGCAAATTAAGATAGAAAATCAAGAAGAAGAAGGAAATACATCTAGACCCTCTGAAAAGGAAATACATTTAAGTCCAATAGAAGATATGTCTTCCAATTGAAATGAGATTATCATCAATGTTAGCTATGCTACCATGTGAATGATTAAATAAAAAATATGATAAATGGAGAAAACTGTGGTGTATAGCCAAGGTGTATGGTCCATTTCCTAAATGCTTTCCCACAAGATTAGTTGTAGGGGAAATGCCCCATCCTAATGCAAGAACTAATACGTGCTTTTCACTTTTTTGGTTTGCAATTTTTATCATTTTCCCATTTCTTTCACCATTTTCTAATTCTTAATATGTTTTTTCATTTCTTTTATTTATAATTTTATCTTTTCTTGAGTCATTTTCTTCATGTTTCCATTAATAATATTTTCATTCATGATGCAAAAGTCAACACTATGTGTTGGCTTTTTGCACTATGCTATCAAGATGATTGGGTAAGTAATTGTGTGAAGCAATGAGGGCACCAATTTTTTAAATAAAATGGTCTTTTATCATGAAAGAAATTTGGTTCTTCTTTCATGGAACTAAAATCAATCAATGATCATTATACCTTGAAGAAAGAGGAAATGACCAAGTGGAAGTGGCAAAGGGTGTGACCTCAAGGGGACTAGTTGGATTCTCTTCTTGACTTCCTATGTGTCATTTATGACTCATTGTGGAATGTATCATCACTTCTCTATCAACCAATAAATAGAAAGCTATGTCTTTGCATGGTGTGGTTCCCATTTCATAAAAATTTAAAAGCGCCCCCCCCCCCCCCCAAAAAAAAAAAAACCAACAACAACGAAAGAAATTAAAAACAAAAACAAAATAATAATAATGAAAATCAAAGCACACCCTTAAACATAATAATAAGCTACAAGCACTAGTTATGGGGCTGAAAAGACATGTTACCCATGCTTGAAGGCTTCCCTCTAACTAAGACCCTTCTTTCCTTCTCTTTTTGGAGTGATGATTATTCTTTGTGGTGGTTGCGGACTTATGATGGTTGATGGGAAGGAACAGATCAATGTGAGGTCACTCTTAGTGATATGAAGTTGATCTAAAACTTAAATGGATAGGTATGTGAATGATTTTAATCACATTTGACACAACAAGCTATTGCAAACATGGTAAAGCACCTTGCATCCCAATTTCTACAATCCCTTCTCATTCCATTATGCACCTCACTAGTGCATGCAATTATGCACCTTCTAGTTTTGTTTAGTATAGTGCAACACCCCAACCAAGGATGTTTTGTGTTGTTTGTAATAAATGCATGTTCTACATTTAACTTCTTGTGTACCCACGGACATCTATAGAAATGGTTATACAAGGGCATTATGGTAAGCGCCTGCTTTGGGGAGGATTTACTTGCATAACTCTTGTTGATCATGGCTTTGGACTAATCTACACATCTTTTAGAACATTAGTGATAATTTCTTTGAATTTATGCATGATTTTGGAACTATCTTTCATCCATTTCATTAATTTTTCCTACTTTTCTATTTCCATATCCATTAATATTTCTTTGCTATCTTTTGAATTAGACCTTTGGTTTTAATTATTCGAAAACTTGTGCTTTTCCAGAGTTATGCTCATTAGTCATGGGGCTAAGGATGTTTGCTTTGAAATTTCTTAAAATTTTTGAAATTTTTTCTAACATCCTATTTTCGAACATCATTGTAACTAATAGTAATTGATCAAAATAATGTGAACAGCTTGTTAATTTTAGTTACCTCATAGCCTTGGGCATAGTATGCTATCATCAGCTTATGCTTAAATGTAAACTAATGAATCCAAAAAGGGTTAATTATTAAGGAAAATTTACCAAAACTAATGTTAATCCTTTGGTGACTACAAGTGATGCTAAAAGAAACACCTAAGAAAGAAGGTCTTTTGCCAGGCATGAAAATGAAGCCAAGAGAGGAACAACTAGTATATGCCCATGGAAAAATTGTAGCACATATAGGATAATAGCTCAAACATCACATGATTGTTAGATCCATGGGACAATGAGAAGAAATTTTAGTCCATCATTCAAGAATGTTCTACATAACTAGAGAAGCATCAACATAACAATCAAGGTTGGAAGTCTACCACTGCTAGTGACAATAAGAAGAATCATCTTTAATGAATTTTTTGAAGACCTATGCAAATTTTGTAATCTTCAATGTCTATCCAATCTATTTGTCTTTTTGTCAGTTTGTAATACATCCAGTCGAATAAAATTTTGTAATGCAGTAGTCAAAATTAGTTAGTAATTAGCATCAGTCAATAATCCCATCATTCCCAATTTTTTGTAAACAAAGCTTGATCCTATCCTGTTAACTTGAGGACAAGTTTCTATTTGGTCGTGGTGGTATGATAAAGCATCAATTGACTGAGATATCATGGATTTTATGTCATAGATGCTACATTGCATCTACATTATAGCATTGCTATTGGTACATCTTAATTGGCTACTACATCAGAGATTCTACATCACATCTACGATGTCGTAGATATGATATCGTAGCTACGTCAACAAATATGCATCGATGCAATCCCATCGACACATGTGTAGATGTAGTATCTATTTTTGCATATAAATACACATGCATCTACCATGTATTTGACATTATTTTGTCAATAGAGTAGCTAAACCCTTGCAATTTTATTCTGTAGTTGATGAGCAGTGAAGCAATCTAATACCCAACCATACAAGTCACAAGCGTTCACGTGCAACTAGATCATAATCTGTGCATGAGACAATGTTAATCTGCTAGCAATTACTTTAAGTTTGAGATTATTGTCTTCCCACATGGAGCTAGTGAAATCTATGTGTATGATTTAACTCACCGTGAGGTATATGATATCCATTCTTGCTCATAGCAAACATGTCGAAATGAAAATATTTTCTAATCCTAAGTATAAGTAATTGCAAGAAAGTAAATCTAATTTAGCTTAATGTGATGGATATTTGGTCTTGATTTACTATACACACCTTGGACTCATGTAGTCATCACTGGGATTACCAAGTGGTATTACTACTGAGCAAATCAAGAAATGCCATCGTTGGGTTACCAGACAGCTACACTTGGTGCTCAAAATCAATTGTATCCATACCGCTTACTTTCAACATGTAAAATAAAATACTTGTAAAGTAAATGATTAACTAGGAAAAAAAAGAAAAATTATTCTAAGTAAACATAAGAAAACTAGGTGGATGCTGCTTTGATGATAAGCAATCTCGATCTTTATTACTAATCATGAAGTGTGTCCAAGTATAATTCACTCAAATAAATACATTAAACAATTACTTAACATTACACTATAGGCATATACTTTATCACTAACTACAAAATGAAACTACAAGAGTTCTACTACTAGTGAAATGAACACTTACGTGGATCCGTGCACGTAAGTGTTATATTTATAGGTTGCCCACATTTTGCAATATCAAATCTATGATGATGTAGCTTATGGTACAATATTGAATATACAACATTGTAGATATGATATTGTTGGTTAAAAAAAATTGACTTTATCAATAGTCTTAAAGAACAATCAGTGAGTGCCCATAGTGTGGATCTGAGTCAGTTGTACGACATCTTATTCGACTGGAAATGTACCTAGACACATTTCATGAACAATAATAAGATTAAGATTGATTCTTATTCATTACAACACTTTGAGTTAGATTAAATTCACTTTCCATGCAATTATATTCCATTTACTTAGTTATTATTTACATTTTCATGTATATTAATCAATTAGCAAAATGAGTGTGACTAGTTTTGAGCATAAACATGTATTTGCTTGGGCATTATTGCTTGGTTTTCCTAGCAGCATAATGCTTGGTAATCATAGTAGAAAATACATGTGTTCAAGACGTGTATGACAAGCTAGGAACAAACACTCATTGCTTGTAGGCTAGTTTAGACTTATCTTTTTGTTGTTAATTGGATTCAATGATTGATTTTCCTATTGATGAAGTGTCAAAGTGTCATGTCAATGGACCCCCATGGATGTGGCCTTGTCAACAGGTCCCTATCGATGTGGCTCCATCTACATGGTGTTGCCCCATCAACAGGGCTACGTTGATTTAGCATTTGCTACATTTATGGGGCCCCATCGATGTATCTCCATAACAAAGTCTATAAATATGCACTTACAAGTCGTGTTTATGGAAGGTCAAGTCATAGTTATAGCAAAGCTCTTGTAGGTTTTTCATTTTAGAGTTGGAATATTTCTCTAAGTGCTCACAATAGGAGTCAGAAAGTGTATGGATCTTTATTCAAGGACTAATGTACTTGAACACACCAATGTGAATAGTGATGAGCAGCAAGGTACCCCTACGCTCAACCATATGAATATAAGCATTTCATGCACGATCTAGTCAAATTCCAAGGACTAAGTGCTTATGCGCCCTTGTGGAACAAGGACGGGTTGGTTGATCATTATCTTCCCAAACTTACTTGTATGTCACGATTGTATGGTTAAGTAAGCTTGAGGCATATGATTTTTATAGCTTTTATGTTTTTTATGTTCTGCTGCTAATAAGGGAGCAAAGAGAGAGATAACTAAGTGAATAATTTAACTTAACTACTAATTAACTAGGCTTTAAAATAATCCTAATACTAGTATCTATTCTCACTTTCCGTACACATCCTGAACCAGCGCAATACTACTGGGATTACCAAATGTTAATCGTTACTAGGTTGCCAAGTGTTATATGCATGCTCAAAGTGATTGTACTATGTGTGCTAATAACAAAAATGTAAAATGCATCAAATAAAATAAAATAAATGAAAAAGAAAATAAAATGAAGGAAATGAGTAAGAAAACAAATCTCAAGTCCTACAAGGATGAATCCAAGAGCTCATCTTTATTGTCGTACACAAGGTACACAATGCTCGAATAAAGATTTGTCCACACTTAGACCTCCTATTGCGGGCACTTTGAAAATACTCTAACTTGACTCCTAAAAAATTTCCCTTAAAAGAATTCCTTCCAAGACTTCCTCCCTAAATTGTGCACCTGGGCACTGTATTTATAGGCTTGGGAGCAACTACTCTATTAATTAGAAAAACTACCACTCGAATTTTAGAGAAACTGCCACTCTAATTTTAGACAAACTACCACTCTAATTTTAGAGAGAAACTGCCACTCTAATAATTAGAATAAATTGCTAGAGTAACTGCCCTCATCATACCCCCATGACTAAATCCTCGAGTTCCTTACAAAATATTGAAAATTAATGGTGGAATGGGATGATAGACTCAACGTGCCCAGTGAATGAATCAATAAGCATATTACAACATTAGTGTTCATGACCATTGTGGTGAACAATTGTACATAAATGGCATCCAAGCCTTTATTTGGCAACTTGTAGAGAAAGAGAGAGAAAGAAAATGAAGGATGTTTTCATCAATGCTAAGATTGTACCTTCCATTGTTTATCCATAGCCACGCCACCAAACTTGCTCCTTTCATAAATGCTTCAGTTCTAGTCCATCCTGAGTGCTTCCTCCAAGCCTAGTCCATTGTTTGTATGATCACCATCTGCACATACAACACAGTCACAAATGAGCAAGGATAGATAAACGATAATGTAGTTGATACCTTGCCTCGATATGAAGTGCATTGGCTGAGTTGTGGTTATGGCAGAAAATGGTCTGGAGATTTATCACAGGTGACTACCCAAGGTGTAGGGGTTAGGTGAATAGTAAAATGGAGAAAATTGAAAATTTTGTGCTAGGGTCCCCATGACTAAGAGCAAACCTCTGGTAGCTATAAAATGAAAAAATATGAGGAACAAGAAAGATGGGAAAAAATATGAACGACAACGCCAATAAAATGGATGTCATGGATGGGGATGAAACAAGAAATGATTGATTGCAGGAAATGTTTAAGGGAAAGAAGTTAACAGTTGCACCAAAAAGAAATGCTAGTGGATCCTCCCCAAAGCAGGCTCATGCCTTTTATGCCCTGACAAACCCACAAACCAAAGAGTCTATAAGCTCTAGGAATGTCATTTGGAAGCAAGAGTTAAAAACTTACCCACAAGAATTCACCAAAGAAAAAAAATGCATCAACCCAGAATGAACTAATGATAAAATTAGCAATGAGGTGGAAAATGGGAAGAAAGATGGAGAGGAGAGAATGGAATGGAATCCCAAGAACAAGGTTGTGTAAAACCCCTTATGTATTTTATGGTTAATGTAACTGAGTAGAACTCACCCCAAATCCAGACTCAAACAAACCACATCCAGTGACCTCACATCAACACACTTGACCAATCCATCCACTTGAAGTAACAAGAATGCTTCCACAAAGAGTCACCACCATTCTGAGGAGAGCAAGATGGAGAAGTAGGAAGTGAGAAAGGGCCTTAGTTAGAGGGAACCTTTAAGCATGGGTAACATGTCTTTCCAGTTCCATAACCAGTGCTTGTAGCCCATATTGCTTTATTATGTCTAAGGGGTATGCTCTGAATTCTCACTCTCTCTTTTTTTTTTTTTTTTTTTTTTGCATGAGAACCACATCATCCTAAGACTTATTTTTATTCACTTGGCTTCGTAATTTTTGAACAATGTCAGAATGGTGGAAAACCCAAGAAAAAGCATCCAAGCACCCAAGAGAATGGCAAGCACAAATGCATCGAATCCCCTTGAAGTCATACCCTTTTCATCCTTTGAGTCTTTCCTTGGTTTGAAAAATACCCAACCACCAATTCATTAAAAGTTTACTTAGAAAAAGAGGGACTATATAGTTCCAAGCCAAAGGAGACCATAGAGTTGTATGGATGAGTGGACAGCGTGGACTCATTGCCTATTTTACCAAAAGAACCATACCTTAATATCAGCATCATAATTCAAAGGTAAAAACCAAACATTAGCAATCAATATGATATAATTCAATCCACCATCATGATCACTTATTGGATGATGAATAAAAGTAAATCAAGCAAACAAAGAAATAGTAAAAACATGAACGATGGTGTAAACAAAAATAAGAAAAGTCGAAAGAATGTGTAAAACAAAAATTCAAAAAGAACTGAGGGCCTAGAATAGTTAGCATAAGTGGCCATATCCCCCACGACTAAGTTGGAAGGAGGAGATCCAAAATACTGAGCAAGGTTGTCCACCAAGAGAGGTAGCATGTGTACTGGTTGTCCTAAGCTCATGGAAAGATTTGGTTTATTGTATGTTAACCAACAGTTTCTTGTCTGGGCTCTCAAGTTTGTATATTGTCATGGCCCCTGAAGGAAAAGTTGCATAAATAATATAAGGTCCTTCCCATAGTGTTTTAAATTTAGTACGTTGTGGCACATGTGTGGGATTCCAGTAGAGAACCTTATCTCCTTATTGATATTTAACTTTCCTAATCCTTAGGTCATGACATTGTTTATTGAATGCCTTGTGCAACTCATTAGATGACAAGGCAGCTAGTTGGGTTTCATCTAGCAAGTTAAGGGTTACTAACCATTGTTTCTATGCTAGATCAAGGTCAAGGTTGAGGTCAACCTTTGAAAAGTTCTCAATAAATCTCCTATAGTAGCCAATATGTCCAAGGAATGATCGAATATCTTTGACAGTTTCTGGTTGACAGGTAATTCCTTGGATAATTTTGATTTTCTTGGGGTCTACCTCTATCCTTGTGTGTGAGATTTTGTGTCCTAGTACTATGACCTCTTGGACCATCAAATGGATTTTTTGCCAGTTGAACCTCAAATTGGTTTCTACACATCTTTTTAACACTTACTCCAACCAATCCAAGGCTTGATCAAAGTTTGCTCCATAAGTGGAGAAGTCATCCATAAAGACCTCCACACCATTTCATATCTGCTATTGGGAGATGCTTAGAACTAGTCATTGAAATGTTGCAGGGGCATTGCACAAGCCAAACGACATCTATTTTTATGCAAATGTTCCCCAAGGATTGGTGAACGTAGTCTTGTCCTTGTCTTCTAGGGTTATTTGTATTTGATTATATCAGCTATATCCATCTAGAAAACTGTAGTAGCGATGCCCTGCGATGGTGTAAAAGACTTGGTCAACAAATGGTGATGGAAAGTGATCTTTGAATGTTGCCATATTTAGTAGCCTGAAATCTATGCACACCATCCATTTGCCTTCCTTTTTAAGAACAATAACTAAGAGGCTAACCCATTCACTATCAGCAATAGGGTATATGAACCCAACCTTGAGAAGCTGTTCGATTTCTTCCTTGACCACTTGCTTCAGCTTTGGGTTCAAACACCTTTGCGGTTGTCTTCGAGGCTTCATGGAGGGGTTGGTGTAAATCCTATGTTGGCATATCCTACGATCTATTCTAGTTGATTCAAGATATGACCAAGCAAAGGCTTTTGACCATCTATTGATTACCTTCAGCAGTTCTTCTTTCTGTTGAGGACCAACCTTAGCATTGATAATTACCGATTTTCCATTTTTAAGGAATGTGTATTCCATATCGGTGGGCAATGGTTTCAGCTTGAGGGGCTCCTACTTAAATTTCTCAGGGATTTCCGACTTCCCCCCGTTGACATTTTCAAGGTTAAGACTTGGAAGTTGGTGGTGGACTTGCTCTAATGCATCTATGCTATTGATGTAAGCGCAACTCAAACCCTTAGTTGGTTCCATGCATATGAGTGAACTACTTTCTTGATCATCTATCAGCCACTAGGTGTCTTCCTGTCATGTGGCTGCTACATACAGGCATCTTTGTATGTTGATTACTTGTGCACACTAATTGCATGCAGGCAATGTTAAACTTTGCACAAACCATGACCTCTGCACACAATTACACCTTGTGTCATTGTATGCAATGCATAGAACTTTCTTCTTCTCAATATGTCCCAATGTATTTTCCTTTGATATTTCTAGGGAAAGATCACAGATTCCTAGGCGTGTGTCAATGGTGCTTAGCCATGCTCTTCCCATTCTGATTGGGAAGTCCCCCCTACCATTGATTACTTGAATCACTAGGAAGTCAGCTGGGTATGACCACCCACAAATAGTGGTAACAATGTCTTCCACCAATCCCAATGGCATAGTGATGGACTGGTCATCCAACTCTAAATGGATGTTGCTCTTTTTTAATGGAGACAGGTTCCAGGCCTTCTACATTTCTTGAGAAATCAAGTTGATATTGAAACCTGAATATAAAAGAGCCTTGCACATCACATTTCCAATGATTTGTAAGTATATTAGAGGACTCCTAGGATCAGATAATCTCCTGGGAAGGTGGCTAGCTTCAATCCAATCGGTGACAGCATGTGTTAGCATGACCGTATGTGTTGAGTGCAGTGGTTGAGTTGAAGGAGGCTCCAAAGTTTTGATTGATACTGAGGCATCTAAGGAATCAACTACTTGTGATTGCAAGGACTTGGTTGGACTGTTGGTTCTAAAGAAAGGTATTTTCTTCGTGTGGTTGTTGGAACCAATAGTAGGTTGATAGTTAATAGCCCTTGTGGCATTATGTTGCTACGGCTGGGTAGGGATTTCACCTTGCATCGTGGGAGCAGGTGGTAGTGGAGCTATTGGTGGAAGAGATGTGGTCGGATGAGAAGGATGATATGCTTACGGAATATCGCCTCTAGAAGAGGGAGTCCCATAATATTCACGGGCTTAGTAGTGAGGTTGAGGAGTAACATAACTAGTAGAGTCATGTGGGGAGATTGGCTGCTACACGTAATATCCATACGGGTCAGGTTGCCGGTAAGGATACTATTGCCTTGGTGGTGGCATTCCCCATGATTGTGGGTGTTGCAACTGTTGATATTGCTCAATCAATTGTGGTGGAGTTCCATTGGGATAATATGTTAAGGATTGGTGGAACTGCCTTAGGTTACCTTGAGGATAAGGTAACCTTTGAGGTGTTTGCCTTTTGTTTAATCGTAGGTTGATTGCATACACCTCAGACTCCTACAAATATGAGATTATAGAGCAACATCCCTTAGGATGGTCATATTGACATATCTCACATCCACTATCATTGTCTGTTTCCAAATTCACAACCTCTTCAATGATGGCAACTTTGCCCTTACCCTTGCTACATGCATGTTCAGCTTCTCTCATTTTTCTTTTTTCGTGATCACTACATTGCTCTTTAGACTCCTCTACTATTTTAAGAATGATTTGAAATCTATTATCTAGGGAATCCCACATTTGGTCTACCTTTGCTGAAACTTCTGATGTCATCTTTTGGATAGGCAAAGCTTTCCTATTTACCATCTCTTAAAGTGGTGACTCTTCTTCATCCTCACAAAATCTTACTCCCCTCTCTTCTAGAGGGAAGGATCTTAGTTATACTCTTCTACACTTTCTTTTTTTCATAGCTCATCTTCTTCCTTAGCAACTTGCTCTAGTAGTCTTTGAATTTGATGGGACCTAAGCTCAGATAGTCTCCCTTGGGCATAAGTCCCAAGGGTTCTTTTCGTTTCATGCATAAGCCCATCCACGAGATGGCGCAATTGATCCCTTTACGAATAACCATGGCCAGGACAACGATGTAACGGTGTATAATATCAGCCCATGGCAACATCCAAGGGTTCATGTCCTCCTTGTTTCCAGCCTTGGATTTACCTTCTAGACACTCAGGAGTACATTTGGTACTTGTCATTAAGTAGTTCTAACATAGTACTCCACCTACAAATGGATTCCGATTCTAAAGACCGGTACCAGCTTTCCGCTTCTTTAACTAGTTTCTGTGGAAACAACTTAAGTTTTTTCCATTCGTTCTCTATCTTTTGTAAGGCACATGCATCATGGAATGCTTGTAAGTGATTTTGAGGATCAGCATTGTATCCCCCTTCAAATCGTGGGATATTGTTCATATCTAATTTCTTGATCCTCCTAACTTTTTGGTGCCTTTTTGAAATTCTAATAGCCTCAATTATGTCTAACATACTTCGAGTAGTGAGTAGGGGTTCATCATGATCATCTCATCCATGGCATCTATGATACCTATGTTGTTCCCTACTCTTCCTTCTTCTATGTCGTGACTCTCTAAAGTGCCCTCATCCTCTTTCCTGGCTGTTTCATATATGACTTCCACTTTGCCTACCTTTATCCCCATGGTCTTTTTCTTTATGATCATATTCAGATATTGAAGGAGAGGATGAAGGAGATGATGAGGTGAAGAAGAAGGAGAACCATCACCATGACGGTGTCTGCTACCTTCTCTTCTGTGGTCTTGGCTCTGATCATGATTGCGATCAAAATGTCCATCTTTATCATGAGTTCGTATCCCTTTTTTGAACTCTTTGTGCCCATGGGTATCAAGACCTAGGTTATGAATAGTGGAATGAAGGTCCTGATACACAACTCCTTGGCCAAAGTCAAGGAGAGAAACATTGTTGTGTGGGTGACTGCCTGAGGTAGGTTCACCACCCTCATTTTTGCTTAAGACATGTGGGGCACCTTAGGACCACTTACCCTTCAAAGACTTATGATGTCTCTCTTGCTGCAAGTCCCTTTGACGTTGTGCCTCTGTGGGATGATATTCTCTTGAGTTATGGTCTTGCAAAACGTATTCAACGTGTGAGTGTGGCATGCCAATTCGTGTAAGAGCATGAAGAAGCATGTTCGAAACTGAACGATCAAGAGGTAACACTATGTTACCTTATAAGTCTAGCCAACGCAGTTGTTCATCTTGATGGAGGATAAAGGTGAAGTCTACTATATACTCATCAGGATGAATATATACCACTCGAACTTGTTGAGGGACTAGCAGATCAACATCATGTGTGTTACGCCGCTAATTGTTTCCTGTTTCAGACCTAGGCGGTGAGGCAGTTTCGTACGAAGAAGGAGACATAAGGGAGGACAGAGAGAGATAACTAAGAGACTAATTTAACTTAACTACTAATTAGTTAGGCTTTAGATTAATCCTAATACCAGTATCCATTCTCACTTGCCGTACACATCCTAAACTAGTGCAACATTACTGGGATTACCAAATGCTAATCGTTGCTGGGTTACCAAGTGTTACACGCATGCTCGAAGTGATCGTACTATGTGTGCTAATAATAGAAATGTAAAGTGCATAAAATAAAATAAATGTAGAAGAAAATAGAATGAAGGAAATGAGTAAGAAAACAAATCTCAAGTGCTGCAAGGATGAATCCAAGAGATCGTCTTTATTGCCATACACAAGGTATGCTCAGGTACACAATGCTTGAATAAAGATCTGTCCACACTTAGACCTCCTACTGTGGGCACTTGGAAAATACTCTAACTTAACTCCTTAAAAACTTCCCTTGAAAGACTTCCTCCCTAAATTGTGCGCCTGGGCACTATATTTATAGGCTTGGGAGCAACTACTCTAATAATTAGAAAAACTACCACTCTAATTTTAGAGAAACTGCCACTCTAATTTTAGAGAAACTACCACTCTAATTTTAGAGAGAAACTACCACTTTAATTTTAAAAAAACTACCACTCTAATAATTAGAATAAACTGCTAGAGTAACCACTCTCATCAAACAACAATAAAGATGAGCCTTTTGATCAAACCTTGCAACACTTAGAATAGATTAATGATTTATTTCTACATTTACTATTTTCATTAATTATGTAATTAATTAAGCTAAAAAATACTTGAATTAATTAATTAAGTAATTAAGATAAATAGATTAACCACATAAGTACGACCACTTCTAGCATGACATACAATACTTGGTAATCCTAGTAGTGCTTAATGCTTGGTAGCCAAGTAGTGTTGTATGCATTCAGGATGTGTATGAAAAGTGGGATCAGATGTTAGGATTAGTTAGAGATTAATTAATTATTTAGTTAAATTAAATTAGCTATTAAATTACATCATTTCTCTATTTTAAAGCACTAGGAACATAAAACATAAAATAATAAAAAGCATATGCCTCGATTACACTTAACCATACCTTTGTATGTCACAAGTGTAATTGGGAAGATAACGAATGACTATTAGGGCAAGCTCACTTCCTGGAGGCTAGTGTACCAAAAGATATAGAGTCCATGGAATTCAGCCAAATCGCGCATGAATGCTTAGTGATTCATATGGTTGAGTGTAGGGGTACTCGCCACTCATCATTAGTGTGATTACTAGGAACTATTTTTGTTTGAAACATGCACTATCTAGGTTTAGTAAACATCATTAACATTGTTGGCTGAACCTTAAGGTCAAAATTATTCTCATGATAAATATAATTACATAAGCACACTAATATCTTATTTGTATTCCCAAATGTCTTCTTCTCACAAGCATGATGATATTAAACTATCGATCCCTCAAGAATGTAAGGTGGTGTATACTCATCTAGATGAGTATGTGCCTAACTTCACATTCATCCTGTCTCAGGATGAACAACTGTGATGGTGATATATGGAAGGCAACATTGTAATCACTTCCAATCAATCTATGCCTTGAAGGCTACTTCAAACTCTTAGAAGGTTGGACATCCAAGATCTTCAAGAGGAGGATGTTGTGCATGATTATAACTACCAGGACTAGTGTCCCACTAAAACACAACATTGGAGAGATGAACACTAAGAGAAGCATCATGAGATTATGAAGGAGAAATAGTTCACCAATCCCTTGTTCCTACTTAACCACAATGATAATGAGGACCCTCCATCAAGGGGTTCTTAACATGAAGATTCTCCACCCATTGCTATTAGTGATGGAGATGTATCCCTAAATCTGCAATCCACTATCAACAATTTAGGTTTAGATAAAAATGGAAGTCAAGGTAGGGGCTCAAACAAGCATCAAGATAAAAAGAAAACTAATGAATGTGTCCATGACAAACGTTGAGGAGTTGGTAGATACCATGGTGGTGGCAGTTCTCCTTCCTCTTCATCCTTTTCATATGCATCTTTTTCTTCCTCTTCTAGTTTTGACAAACACTGCAGAAAGAATAATCGTGATGAAGGAGAATACTGGGATAACAATGATGATCACCAAGTCCACCATGAACAAAGGGGTAGTAGAGGACATCATTGATGTCATTGAAATAATGATGATGATGAGCCTTTTCTAGCAACTTGAAGCATGCTAAATATTGTAGAGGTCATAAAAATTCCAACCAAGCATGTGAGAGATAGTTAGATTAGATGACTTGATATGAACAACATTCTCAAACTTGAGGGGGGATATAACTCTAATCCATAAACACATCTTCAAGCTTTTCACGATGCTAAAAATATTAAAAATGATTGGCAAAAATTAAAGCTATTTTTCAAGAGACTCATCAAGGAAGTAGAAAGCTTATACTAGTCCTTGGAGCCAGAATCCATCCATGGGTAGACTACAATGTTATAGTTATTTAATGATAAGTATCAGATATACTCCAAAGTATCTAATTTGAGAAGGCAGATCCAAGGATGAAAGTAAGGAAACCATGAACCCTTGGACACCACCATGGGTAGATGCTATTCTCTCATACATTAATGCCCTAGCCATGGTTATTCTCAATGGGAATAACTTCATCATATCATAGATGGACTTAGATTGAAAACGAGAACTCTTGGGGTCTATGCCCAAGGGAGACTATCAAAACTTAGAGCCCATCAGACTTAAAGGCTAATTGAGTAGGTAGAAAAAGAAGAAGGAGAGTTAAGAAAATGGGAATGTGTTGAAGAATACAACAAATATCCTACCATCAGAAAGAGTAAGGTTCGATTTTGTGATAGTGAGAAAGACTCACCACTTGATGAGGTAGTGAACAGAAGGACCTTACTGATTCAAAAATCTATCTAAAATTTTGGCCAAGGTAAATAAAATATGGGATTCATTCGATGAGAAATTCCAAATTGCTCTAAAAATCATTGAAGAATCAAGAGAGTAGAGTAGTGATCATGACCATAGAAGGTGAAAAGAAGCTAAATTTTCCTACCAAAGGGGTAAGGGCAAGATAGCTGTAATAGAGAAAATTATGGACACTAAATTAGATGATGATGGTGGGTGTGAGATCTACCAATATAAAAATTTTAAAGGATTTTTCCCCATCATGTCACACTTATAGGAGTCTCAGGTGTATGCTCTAAATCCATGACTAGCAAAAAGACAAAAACCTAGAAGATTGACTTATCCTCAAGGGAATCTAAGACAATTCCATCAGCAATAATAATATTATCTAAGCAGAACTCCACCACAACCGTACAAGTAATATCAATAGTGGCACCAATCACAGTTGTGGGGGATGCCACCACCAAGGCAACAATACCCTTACAGGAAATTAGATTCATATGGGTATTACGTTTAGCAACCCCTATCTCCACGTGACTCTTCTAATCATGTTTCTCCTTTCAAACATCACTGCTACCCTCCTGAATACTACAGAGCTCATTCTCCACATTTTAGGATAGATACCATATTTTATCCTTATTTTTCTCGTGTTCTTGCACCTATTCCTCCATCCTAAACACAACTGCCACCTGCTCCATCCATGCAAGGTGAGTTTCAAGCCTAGTCATAGCAACGTAATGCTACTAGGTCCGTCAATCTAAAATTGGTTCATCAACTGAGGGGCTTGGAACCTCATGCTCGTAAAAGACCATTTTTTTGAACCAACAACCCTACTAAGCCCTCACAGACTCAGGCAGTTAGTCACCCTACTCCTACCTCATCCTCTACAAACCATTCCATCAAGTTCCCTTCAAACAAAATGCCACCTAAAATCCATACTGTTATGCTCACTCATGTTGTATTTGATTAGATCTAGGCTAGCAACCTTCCCAAGAAATTAGCTAATCTTGGAAGTCCTCTTATCTATTTAAAGATTTCTAGGAATGAACCATGAAAAGCTCTTCTTCATTCAAGTTTCGATGTAAACTTGATTTCTCATGAGATGTATACTACCCAGAACTTGCCACCTCTCAAAAAGAGTAATATCATATTGGAATTGGAAAATCAGTCCATCACTATTCCATTGTGACTGATTGAAGACATTATGACCACTATCTATGGGTGGTCTTTTCCTATCGATTTCCTAGTAATCAAGGTTGAAAATTATAAGGGGGACTTTTTAATCATTATGGGAAGAGCATGGCAAAGCACTGTTGATGTAAGAATGGACATTAGAGATCTTTCCTTAGAGATATCTAAGGAAAATGCATTTGGAAAGATCCAGAAGAGACGAGTTCCATGCATCTCATATAGCGACATAGGGTGTAATTATGTGCATAAACTTTGATTCATGAAATGAGCATCTATTTTTGCATGCAAGCAGTGTGCACATGATGTAAATATTCAAAAGTGTCTATATGTAGTAGCTACAAAACAAGAGGGTACCGAATGGCTAACTATTGATTCTAACAATAGCACAATGTGCATGGAACCTACTAAGAGCCTAACATGTGCTTATGTTGTAGGCATGGATGAACTAGAGCAAGTTCATCACCAACTCTCTAATAATGAAAATGATGATACCAATTAGGGAGAGTTGGAGATCCTTGAGAATTTCAATTAAAAGTGCCTAGAATTGAAAATTCCACCTACTGGCCTAGAATATGCTTTCTTGAAAAATGACAAGTCAATCATATTTAATGCCAAACTTGCTTCCAAGTAGAAAGAAAAACTATTGAAAGTGATCAATAGATGATCAATAGCCTTTGCTTAGTCATATCCATGGATATGCCACCATCACATTTACACGAATTTGCTAATGAAGCCAAGGAGGCAACCACAATGATGGTTGAATCCAAAATTGAAGCAAATCGTCAAAGAGGAGATTGAGCAACTCCTTAAGCCAAGGTTGATCTACCCCATTATAGATAATGAGTGGGTCAATCTACTCATGAAAGTGGCAAAGAGAGGTGGCAATTGGTAGGTTTGTATTGACTTCAGCTTGTTAAACATGGCAACATTCAAAGATCATTTTATGTTGCTATTTTTTGATCATATGTTCAACACCATATTTGGGCATTGCTATTACAATTTTCTAGATGGTTATAGTGGCTATAACCAAATCCAGATTACACTAGAAAACTAGGCCAAAATAACATTCATGAGTCTCTAGGGGATCTTTGCATATCACAAGATGCCTTTTAGTCTATGAAATGCTCTTACCACTTTCCAATGTCTAGTCTTAAGCATCTTTCAATAGCAAATAGGTAGCGGAGTGGAAGTCCTTATGGATGACTTCTCCACTTATGGAACTACATTTGAGCAAGCTTTGGACCACCTTGAGCAAGTACTCAAAAGATGTGTGGAAACAAACTTGCAGCTCAATTGATAAAAGAGCCATTCATGGTCTAGGAAGGCATTGTATTGGGGCACAGAATTTTGTAAGAAGGGATTGAGGCATACCCCAAAAAGATAAGGGTCATCCAAAGAATCACTTGCCAACCAAAAATGGTCAAAGATGTTTGATCATTCCTTTGACACAATGGCTACTACCAGTGATTTATAGAGAATTTCTCTAAGATTGCAAAACTATTGGTCGAGCTAACGAAGAAAGATGCTTCCTTCATTTGGACTAAAGAATGCAAAAATACATTCTAGAGACTTAAGTAGAAGCTTGTAAAGACTCCAATTCTATGAGCACCTAACTGGTCTAGACCATTTTATATAATGATAGATGCATCTAATTATGCCTTTTGGAGCTATGCTTACTCTATTGGATAATAAGAAACATTCATATTACATCCACTGCACAAGTCGAAACATTGTGTATGTACAATTGAATTACACCACCATAGAGAAAGAACTGATGGTGGTGGTGTATGCTCTAAAAAAGTTCAGGCACTATGTACTTGGATATAAAGTGTTTATGCATACTAATCACAGTGCCATCTGCTTCCTCATGAACAAACCAATGATGAGCCCCTATGTCATACGGTGGCTGGTGATCTTGCAGGAATTTGATCTTACAATGGTAGATCAAAAGGGGATTGAGAATGTGGTCATTAACCATCTCTCTTGGTTATTGTGGGATAATAAAGAAGAGGAGAGCCTACTCTCTGACCAATTTCCTTATGAACTTCTTTTTGTTAGTGCAATAAATGACCAAATGCCTACAAAACCAAAATGGTATGATGGCATTTTCACTTATCTTCTTAGTCAAGAGATGCCACAAGAACTGGACCATAGAAAGAAACAACAATTTCTTTATCAGGCTAAGCACTTTATGGAAATCAACAGACACCTTTAAGAGGTGTGCATTGATGGCCTAGTTTGTTGGTGTCTACTTGATGCAAATAAATTATGCATTTTCCAAGATGCTCATGAGGGTCCTTGTGGGTGCCATTGTGGTGGGAGATGCACAACCATAAAAATCTTGATGGTAGGATACTATTGGCCCATAATCTTCAGGGATGCCCATCAATTTGTCTGATCTTGTGAGAGTTATCAATGAGATGGTAGAATGGCTACACATATGGAGGATCCTCAACAATGGATTCAACCACTAGAACCCTTTGACATATGGGACATAGATTTTATGGATCCCATCACACCCATGTCCAATGGAAAGGCATATATAATCATTGCTATTGACTACTGTACCAAATGGGTAGAAGCAACAGCCATCACCAACTATACATCATCCACTACTACTTGATTTGTACAACAAAATGTTGTGAATAGGTTTGGGGTGCCATGTGCATTGGTTTCTAACAACAGAACCCATTTTATAGGTGATACTTTTCAAAAACTCATGCAATGCTTGGGGGTTGAACATAAATTAACAACACCCTATCACCCCCAAGCCAATGGTCAAGTAGAGGTGACTAATAGGGAGATCATAAGGATTCTAATATGAATTATTAGCAAGTATAGAAGAGACTAGAGCACCAAACTCAACGATGCCCTTTGGGCCTACCACTCAACATGGAAACTCCCTATTGGTACTCTTCCTATGAAGTGGTGTACAGAAAACTTCCAATGCTCCCAATTTAATTCAAGCTCCGTACACTCTCAACGGCCTGTGACCTAGATCTTGACCTAACTCTAGCATAAAAAGAAAGATTAATCAACTTAACTGTGCTCAATGGGAATTGATTAGTGGTCCTATCCTTGAATGAAGTGCACATCGCATTCAACAAACAATGTCATGGCCTTAGGATACATAAAGAGAAATTTCAACTAGGAGATAAGATTCTCTATTGGAATCCCACATACCTACCTCAAAGAACCAAATTCCAAACATTGTGGAAGGGGCCATATATAATTGATGAAACCTTTTCTTCTGGGGCCATGATCATATATACAAACCTAAAAGCCTAAACAAGAATTAGTTGGTCAACATCTAATAGATAAGGCCTTTCTATAAGCCCAAGCAAGCTAGTGTGACAAATACCTCAACGGATGGATAACCGTGCTCAATTTTTTGAATATCCTCCTTCCAACTCAGTTGTGAAGGAGATGGACATCCCTACTAATCATATATGTGCCTCCTTAGTTTTTCTATTTTTTGTTTTACACATTTGTATCTTTGCAAATTATTTATTTTACACATTTCTAATTTTAAAACTTTTTCCTATTTTACACCATTTTTTTAACACCATTATTAATACATTTCAATTTTTCTTGAATATTTTACACTTTCTTATATATTTTACTCTATTTTAGTGTGGCTTTCTAATTTTTGTTAATAAATGTGCTTTGTGCCAATAGGACACAGTGGTGCTGTAATTATTACTAATGGTGGTTTGTGCTTAATGTTTTATTTGCTAATGTCTAGTTTTTATTTTTGAATTTTTGTACTAATGGTTGAGACATGGTTTCCTTTTCATGAAACAAGTAATGAGTCCACATCACCCACCCATCCACAAACTCTATGGTTTTCCTTGTTTTTGAAGTATGAGGTCCCTTTCATTAAATAAACTTTTAATAAATTCATGACCTTAGTAGTTTTTAGAATTGGGAAGGATTCAAAAGTTTGCACAAGGTGTGACTTCAAGGGGACTCAATACTCTTTTTACTCTTCTACTTACTTGGGTGTACGAGTGTTTTCATGGATTTCTTATTGTTTTTTATTGACTAATAACAAGAAGTTGAATAAGTCTTTGCATGGTGTGATTCCCATTCAAAACAAAACAAAATAACCAAAAAAACATGATGGGAATTCAAAGCACACCCCTTAGACAAATACATGGGCTACAAACACTAGTTATGGAACTAGAAAGACATGTTACCCATGCCTAAAAGTCCCCTTTAACTAAGGCCCTCTCTCATTTCCTGCTTCTCTTTTTTTCTCTTTAAGGAATGATGGTTATTCTATGGGAGCACTCTTGTGCCTCGAGGGGATGGATCAATCTTAGAGTGGTGATGCGAAGTCACTAAAAGTGGTTGGTTTTGGTCTAGACTAAGGATGGATCTTCTTAGGTTATTGAAACACAAATCCACAAGGGACTTCTTATGACCTCAATTCAAAATTCCATTCCACATTCTCCATCATCCATCCATGCTATCCATAACTTACTCATTGTCAGTGTCTGTGTTCTTATTCGGTGTCTTTGTTTGATGTAGTTGAACTCTTTAGTAGAATCTTTCAGGTTTTGGTCCTTAACTTTCATCAACCATTAATCATCAATGGGGTCCATGGACTCCTTAGGTTGAGGTTATGCAAGGGCAAATAGGGCATGTGCCTACTATGGGGAGGATCCACTTACATATCTCTTGGTTGGGTTTGTTAAGCACCTTATTTTAATGCATTCTTGTAATCAGAATCTTTCGTACACCCATCTTCTACATCCGACCGTGTGCTCATTTAAGAATTTTTTTTAATTCACACATTCTTAATCAAATTTTTAAGTTTTTGAGCTTTCAAAGATCCTCTTTAATGATTTCAACATATTCTTGGCTTTTTTGGAAATCTATGGATCCCAAATTCATTTAAAAATTTTTTGTATTTTTTGAAATATTCAAAATTGAAAATTTTGTTTACAAACCCCATAAATGGATCACCATCAATGGGGCCCATGCATATACGAGGCCCCATACATGCAGCACTGTCAACATAGCACAAAAATACTATACATATGTGTGATACCCCTTAGAAATTTTCACATTTACTCATAAACACCAAGGGAGTTTTTCAAATTTTTAGAGCCCAAAGCCCATAACTTCCTAATTGTTTATCCAAATCACTTTATTCTTTGATCTTGTAGCTCTCAGAGTTTAAGCTCTTACTTATGGGAGCCACAAATGTGCCATTTTTTACATAAAATGTTTCATCATTTTTCTAACTCCTACAAAGGTTTAACTAAGAAATCAACATTTAAACACCAAATTACAAAAGTTAAACTCTCCCAACAAGCTTTGGTGACACTGATAATAAAAATTAATTACTAAAATAAGAATAAAATAATCAATCTATCATGGTCCAACTGTAGTCAAGTGTAACTAACTAATGAGATAAGGTATTCAAATATTTGAAGTTACAAATTATATATACCAATCCATGAATGTGTTGTAACCACAGATGACACCAAAAGGTAAACACATATAGGAAGGAGGACCATCTCAACTAAGGAAGAAATACCCAAGAATGGGATGAGGCCAAGAACAAGCCCAGGAAGAACCAATTGCAACCTATGCCATAGGACCTCTTAGGGAAGAGGCTGAAGTGGAATCTATTCATTAGATTCTAGAACTAATAGCAGCAATAGAACATTCCCACTAAGATGAGGCATCAGGATGATAAGAAAACCTTAAGGTAACCTTGATGGAGGCCTGCCTAAATCAAATCAAGTCAAGGAAGGTCCAAAATATAGTGCTCCAGGAGTTAAACTTTGGTTCGTTCTTGGAGCAAGCACCTAAAGAGGTATAAGACCAACTGAAGACCTCTCCCATGTGGCCAATTATCACTTTTAGTGAGGAATGGTATATTGGAGAGACATTATTATTTTGGAATGCTAGGCAAGCTGGTTCAATGATCAAAATCAAGGACATTTCAATGTCCTACTTAGTGTAGGCCATTGCAAAGGCACTTAGGTTTCCTAAAACTAGAGTAAGTATCACTAAGATTTTGATGCAGGTGGACCCTAGCATCAAAAAGAAATGGGTTCAGCAGTGTTATGGTGTCAACCACAAGGAGTACAATGTGCTCACATCAACAAAAAGAATCCACTACAAGATTGTGACCTTCTACCTAAACCCTATGGTGAAGCCTAGCAAGATTGCTACTTTTTCTGCCTGTGCATGTGCTACTCTGAGTGGGAGATTCCCCATCAATCTTTCACAACTAATCTATTTGAAGATAGAGAAGTGGTTTAAGGAGAATGAACATGGAAGTATGACACTTCCCTTACATCATAACAAAAATATTTCAAAGGGGAGGAATAGTCCACTATACAAATGATGTTGTCTAACATGCTTTCCACTAATTGGGTGGAGAAGATGAAGGTCAAAACACCCACAACAATCATTCAAGAAGAGAAGCAATAGGGACCTCCTCCACCTGCCACTTAGAAAATTATGTCGAACATCACTACAACATCATAACAGTTGTGCAAGTACTGAGAATGGCTTTTGAGTAAGTAAGAGCTATGACTAGGCATGAGTGGTGGAGACCCATCTATGTATTGGCTAGCCATGAATCACCTAAATGAGGTGGCCTAAATAGTTAGCTTGATAAGATGAGGTGGATCCATTTTCTTTGCCCAACAAATGATATTGTCCAAAAGGTCATATCCTAGTACTAGACAAGTAATAGTATATCTCTCAGAATAGCTGCCATTCCCAAAGATTTTGGGAATGCTATGACCTTCTTAGTGTACTTGGAGGAAGGCGAGGAGGCAACAGTACTGATGATGTAGCACCAAGGGCAAGAAATAGTAGCAAAGGTGATTTTTGGCAGAATTATTTAAACACTCAATGCACTTGTAGCATCTATACCAGATGTCACTACACCTAAAGATGTGCAGACATCCACAAGGACCATAAATAATAGATTAAGCATAGCACAGCATGAACAAATACTAGATTGACTGGTAGGAACTAGGCAATTACTTCTAGATGTCTTTGATCTTTTGGATAGTATTACTACAACCTAGTTGGAGTTGCTAGAGGCAAGGGGCAAGAACATCATTTCAAAAGGGCAACTCGAAACAATAAAGGAGTTGAATGAATGGTTGGCTACTAAAGTTGCTGAATAAAGAGCCTAGATTACTGACCCTACATTTCTAAAACTAGCATCAATAAAAAATGAAGCTCTTGAATAGCTTCACACTAGGTTAAAAGGGGTTGAGGATGCGATGGAGATGACGATGTTCTACCAATCCTTGGCAAATGCCATCCAACACAAGATTCAAAAGCCCTTGGATTTGACCCACTAAGAGAATGTGTAGCTAATCATAGAAAATCAGTGCCTGTGAAATGTTGATGCACATAAACAAGTTGACTAATTTTATCCATCAACAGTAGGAGCAACTAGCTAAAGTAGACATAGAGTTAATGAGACTAGTAGTTGAGAATAGAAACCTCTCCATGGAGGAAGGCTGTGCCCATAACTAAAAGATTGCAATAGAGATAACTGACTGGAAATTAGAGGCTCTTAAATTTAAGAGAGTCAAGAATCACTACAGATACCAGGTCGGCTTACAGAAAGAAGTAAATGAGAAACATATTCAAGTGGTGAAGGCAAAGTTAAATGAGATCCTCTAGCAACTCCAACATGGACATGAATTGTGATAGCCTATCATTGATGGAATTGATCAATACAATACTACAGAAATTCACCTAAAGGAGTTGTAGATAGAGGAAATGATAGAATACATGGAGCTGGCCAATCTCTAATACACGAACCTAGCTATGTTGACTACCAGACGACTATGATCAAAACTGAAAAAGCAAGTGGCTAGCTTGTACTTGTTGTATGAGGCCAAGTTCAAGCACCATAAGGACACCAAGAAAAAGCTTGCGGTGGCAAACGCTAAACTTGAGGTTCTTAAGGGAAAATACATTGATCAGAGATTTGTTGTCCAGAACTTGGCCAAAAGAATAAATGACTACCAGAATTTGCTGAATGTAGTGAGGGCATTCGATATCAAACGCAAATAATTCATTGTCTACCTTATCAACATCAAGGAGCTATTCCTAGTAATGTCCTATTCGTGGGATATTCCCATTCCAGCCCACATTGGTGATGCCATGTGAATTGTGAATGATCCCCAGAGTAAGGAGGAGAAGATAAAGGCATTACTAGATGCCTTTCACCTTCCACCAAAGGTAGTAGCCATAACAGGGTAGCCACTATGCACACTCGAAGCTAGTGAAGGTTCTTTAGAACCTCAGAAGCTTCCATCACCTGGGACTATTTGATCTTCTCAACCACCTTCATGTTATCAAAGGATGTGCTATCCAATTTTGAGTATTCATGTCATGGTGTTCAATTTTGTGTCATGAACATCATCAATTTTTGTAATGATGTTGATTTTTACATTCGGGCACTCAATTTTTTTATGTTTGTTTGTTATGTCAAGAGTCAATCAATAATCCCATACCTTTCCAATTTTGTAAAGGAACTAGAGGACAAGTTTTCATTTAGTTGTGAGGGTATAATGAAGCATCAAAGTTTTGCGTTGACAAGCCCTCGTGGACGTGGCCTTGTCAATGGACCCTCGTTGATGTGGCCTCATCTACGTGGTGTTGCCTCATTGACAAGGCGACATCGACATAGCATTTGTTGTGTTTATGGGGCCTCGTTGACATAGCTCCATAATAAAGTTTATAAATACGCACTCAATGGTCATGTTTATGGGAGGTCAAGTCATAGTTGTAGCAAAGCTCTTGTAGTTTTGTCATTTAAGAGTTAGAATACTTCTCTAAGTACTTGCAACAGGAGTCAAAAAGTGTATGGATCTTTATTCGAGCATTGATGTAGCTGAGCACACGAGTGTGAATGATAATAAAGATGAGTCTTTTGATCAAACCTTACAACACTTGGAAAAGAAAATTATTTATTTTTGCATTTACTGTTTCCATTAATTAAGTAATCAGTTAAGCTAAACTATACTTCAATTGATTAATTGAGTAATTAAGCTAAATAAATTAAACACATAAGTACGATCACTTCGAGCATAACATACAAAACTTGGTAATCCCAATAGCACTTAACGTTTGGTAGCCTAGCAGTGTTGTATGCATTCAGGATGTGTACGGAAAGTGGAACTAGATACTTATGTTAGGATTAGTTAGAGATTAATTAATTAGTTAGTTAAATTAAATTAGCTATTAAATTACTTCATTTCTCTATTTTAATTTACTAGGAACATAAAGCATAAAATAATAAAAATCATATGCCTCGATTACACTTAATCATACCTTTGTACATCACAAGTGTAATTGGAAAGACAACGAATAACTGTTAGGGCAAGTTCACTTCCTAGAGGCTAGTGTACTGAAAGACATAGAGTCCATGAAATTTGACCTAATCACATGTGAATGCTTAGTGATTCATATGGTTGAGCGTAGGGGTACTTGCCACTCATCACCTATTATCATTAGGAGTAGCATAAATTTGAAATAACATCAACCATCATATGCCTCACTTTGGACTAAACCATATGTGACAAAGCTACCACTAGTCCAAGTGGGAAGACAACAAATTGCAATCAATAGTTAACGATTTACATGCCAAACTAGTTCCATCCATGCAATTTGATTGGGTTGCGTGTGAATGCTTGTAATTTGTATGGTTGGTGATGGGACACGATATGGCATGGGCTGTGATATCGCGTACACGATATCGTGTCCATCACGATATCACATCCCACGCAATATTGCGTACGTGATATTGCATCGTCCCCCGCGATATCACGTATGCGATATCGTGGTGCGTCGCCAAGTCTATAAATAAGAGATGGCTCTCCCTTTGTTTCTCATCTATATCTAGCCCTTAGGAAAACTCTAGCAGTTTTACCTCTCCAGAGATAGAATATTTTCCATGTGCCCGCAGTAGGAGCTCCAAAGTGAACGGATCTTTATTCGAGCAAATATTGTACCTAAACACATGTTTGTGTACGACAATAAAGACGAACTTCTTGGATAAACCTTTTCAGTCCATGGAATAGGATAATTAGGACTTTATTTACTGTTATTTACTATTTATCATTTACATGCTTTATTAGTCATTAAATCTCTCTCAACCCTTCTCTCCTAGTTAAGTGCCTTAGTACGACCGCTTCGAGCATGTGCATTACGCTTGGTGATCCCAGCAACGATTAGCGTTTGGTAACCAAGGTTGCATCGGTTCATGGTGTGAACGGTAAGTGGGAATGGATGCTGACGCTAGGTTAATTAAGACTTACTTAGTTAGTTAAAGTTAGTTAATTAGTTTCTTTACCTCTCATCTTATTAGCATAGGAGATAAAAACCGAAAAGACATAAAAATCATATACCTCGAACTTACTTAACCATACACCGTGAAAAATACAAGTAAGTTTGGGAAGACAACGAATAATTAACCTTAAGTGTTTCATGAGGCATGTAGGCACTTAGTCTACAGAGTTCGACCGGATCGCGCGTGTTACGCTCGTATTCGTATGGTTGTGAAGGGTACCTCGCCACTCATCATTGGCACCATTGCCGGGGACTAAGTGTTTGTGCGCTAAGTAGAACATAGGAAATTGCTCACATCATTGGGAACTTAAACAAACCTTAGGGTTAATCAAATGAAAAATTATATAACGGTTAAATAGCACACCGATAAGACATAATGTCTTCTTCTTCTTCTCACAAGAGCATTACACCACCTAGGGATAATATAAGAAACAGTCGGCAATCTAAAACACATAACCAAAATTAGCCAGTTCCTCAGCAATATAGGGTGACATATACTCATCTCGATGAGTATACAACTAATTTTACTTTTATCCTCCATCAGGATGAACAAATGTGCTGGAGAGACTTGTAAGGTAACATAGTATTACCTCCAGATCGTGCAGTCCCCAACATGCTCCTCCGTGCTTTGGCACAGATCAGCATGACTAAGCTCTATGATGAATACATTATAGGTGATGTTGACACAAGCGATTACTATCCTACAGCCACACAATGTATGAGGGACTCAAGGCAGGAGAGCCAACATACACTGTTGAAGGGCAAAGAGGTCCCGCACATCCTAAGTGAAATCGGAGATGGTGAACCACTTATAATAGGTTCTCTATCAAAGGATGTTCCCCCTCCTAACAATAGTGAGGAGGAGGGGTATCAGAACCTATGCTCCACGATACACAACCCTAGTTCTGATGCCTATGAATGCCAACTATTCATTGAGGGAACAACAACAAATGACAAGGATAGGCACTCAGATCATCATCACGATCAGGGCCAAAGCCATCGGAGAGAAAGTAAGAAATATCGTCATGGTGATGGTTCTCCTTCTTCTTTGCCTTCATCACATCATTCACCCTCTCCTTCCACATCAGGACACAATCATGAAGAGCATAATGGAGAAGATAAAGGTAAGAGAAATGAGAGACCTTGATGAGAGAGTCAAGAGAGAGGACGAGGGCAGTCAAGAGAATCAAGACATGAATGAAGGGAAAGTAGGGAACAATGCAGACATCATAGACGTCATGAAAGAGATGATCATGACAAGTCCCTACTTGCCACACAAAGCATGCTAGATATAATGGAGGCAGTGAGAATTCCAACAAGGCATCAAAAAGATAGCTGGATCAAGTGCTTAGACATGAACAATATCCCACGCTTCGAAGGGGGATACAATGTGGATTCGCAAAATCATTTACAGGAATTCCATGATGCCTGTGCCTTGCAAAACATAGAAAATGAGTGTCAAAAACTAAATTTGTTTCACAGGACACTCATAAAGGAAGCAGAGAGCTGGTACCGGTCCTTAGAATCAGAAACCATTAGGAGGTGGAGTACGATGTTAAAACTCTTCAATGATAAGTATCAAACATACTCCAGAGTGTCTAATTTACGTAAGCAGATTCAAGGATGGAAGCAAGGTACTCATGAACCCTTGGATGCTTCCATGGGCCACTACTATGCATTGTTACATCGTTGCCAGGGCCATGGTTAGGCACAACGAGATCAGCTTCGCCATCTCGTAGATGGGCTAAGGTATGAAACTAAGAGAACCCTTGGGACTTATGCCCAAGGGAGACTATCAGAACTTAGATCCCATGAGATTCATCGATTGTTGGAACAAGTAGCCAAAGAAGAAGGGGAGCTACGAAAAAGGGAAAGTGCGGAAGAATATAACCGTGATCCCTCTCTTCGAAAGCAGGGAGTGAGATTTTACGATGAAGAGGATGAGTCACCACTCGAAGAGTTGGCGAAGAGAAAGACCTTACCGCGTCAAAAGCTAACAATAGAAGTAGCAGCTAAGGTAGATGAAGTATGGAGTTCCTTAGACAATAAAATTAAAATTGTCCTAAAGATTGTAGAGGAGTCTAAGGGGGAACCAAGTAGCGACAAGGACAAGAAAAAGCGGAGAGATTTAGGCCCTGCACGTGACAAGGGTAAGGCGAAAATAACTATCTCCGATGAGGTTGTGGACTCAGACACAGACAATGAAGGTGGATGTGAGATCTACCAATACGACCATCCCAAGGGATGTTATCCAATCATCTCACATCTACAAGAGTCTAGGGTGTATGCACTCAACTCGAGACTCAGCAGATGACAGACACCCCATAGGTTACCTTATCCCCAAGGTAACCTAAGACAATTCTACCAACCATAAACGTACTATCCAAGTCGAACTCCACCACAACCCATCAGACAACATCAGCAGTGGTAATACCCACAGTCATGGAGGATGCCATCGCCTAAACATCAATACCCTTATCGGCAGCCCAATCCTTATGGTTACTACGTTCAGCAGTCGATTTCTCCAAGTGACTCCATGGGTCACACAACTCCCCAACGTTACTACCCAGTTTAGGAGTACTTTAGAAGGACTCCTTCTACTCCGGGAAATGCTCCATATCCATACCATCCTCCTACTCCAACAATGCAAGGGGAACTCCCTACTCAACCGCAACAATGAAATGCTACGAGAGCCGTAAACATTCAACCCGTTGCTGGTTCTAACAACCGTAAAAAGAGAAGACCTTTCTTTAGAACCAAAAGCCTAGACAAGCTCTCACAACAACAAGCGGTTGAGTTTGTGATCACTCCTCCAACATACAAGGCTTTGGAGCTTCCTTCCATCCTACAATAGAGCTTAATGTATACGGTTATGTTAACACATATCGTAACCAACTGGATCAAGGTAGGCCACCTTCCCAGGAAACTATTTGACCTTGGAAGTTCCTTAATCTACCTCCAAGTCACCAGAAATGAACCACATAAGGCTCTTTTGACTCAGGTTCCAAAGTCAACTTAATTTCATGAGAAATGTATCAAGCCTGGAACCTGCCCCAACTTAAGAAGAGCAACATTCAACTAAAGCTAGCTGACTAGTCCATCACCATTCCCTTAGGATTGGTGGAGGACATCATTACCACTGTGTGTGGTTGGTCCTACACAGCTAATTTCCTAGTGATTGAAGTCAACAACAATGAAGGGGACTTCCCAATTATAATGGGAAGGGCATGGCTGAGTACAATAGATGCATGCCTAGGGGTTCACGATCTTTCCTTGGAAATATCTAAGGTAAATATTTATGGAAAGATCAAGAAGAAGAAAGTTCCATGCATCACATATAGTGACTCATTGGGTGATGACAGGGAGGAATGCACAACATCTCCTCCATGCAACAGGTGTGCCCTTGAAACTGTGAGATAAAGATGCCTATATGTAGCAACCACACAACAAGTAGTAGACACCCCGTGGTTGACAGCTAGTCAAAAGAGCAATCGATAAATATGCATGGAATGAATTGGGGAAACAACTCATGCCAACAACAAAGGCATAGATACCTTGGAATATGAGCATCGCCGACTTCCACCCCTTAATCTAAGAACATCAATTGGAAGAAGTTGGACACTTCTAGGAAATTCCAACAGGTGCTCATTATTTTGGATCTCTCCCTTTCCATTCAGTCATGGGGGAGATGGCCACCTATGCTAATCATTTGTGGCCCTCAGTTCTTTTTAAGTTTTTGTTTTACACATTTTTGTTTTACACATTTTTGTTTTACACGTTTTTATTTTACAAATTTCTTTAACTTTTCTTGTTTTTGTTTTACAACATCATTATACTTTTTCATTTCTTGTATGCGTGTGTGTGTGTGTCATCCATCTTGTAAGTTTGTCATCAATAAGTGTTCTTAATGATGGTATGAACTGTGTTTTATATTGATTGCTAATGTTTGGTTTTTACCTTTAAGTTATGATGTTGATACTAAGGTATGTTTCTTTTGATATAATAGGCAATGAGTTCACTTCATCCATTCATCTACAAATTTCTATGGTCTCTCTCAACTTGAAAATGTACAGTCCCCTTCTAATAAAGACTGACTAGGCATTTCTCAAACTAAGGAAGGACTCAAGGATTGAAAAGGGTGTGACTTTAAGGGAACTTGATGCATTTGTGTTGGCCATGCTCTTGGGTGCTTGGATGTTTTCTTCTTGATTTTTCTTACCGTTTCGACGTTACTCCATTATCAGGAAGCTGAGCAAATAAAAATAACAAAGTCTTTGCATGGTGTGGTTCTCACGCATAAACACATAAAACAAAAAAAAAAGGAAGTGAGGATTCAAAGCACACCCCTTAGACGAAATAATCATTTGGGCTACAAGCACTGGTTATGGAACTAAAATAAAAATGTTCCCTCTAACTAAGGTCCTTCTCATTTCTCATTCTCTTCTCTCCTCGTTTCGTCGGAATGGTGGTGGCTCTTGGGTAAAGGCATTCTTGTTACTCCAAGAGGATGGATTGGCCAAATGTATTAATGCAAAGTCACTGGATGTGGTTTGTTTGAGGCCAAAGTTGGAATGAGATTTTCTGAGTCACATTAATCATGAACTACACAAGGGGTTGTACACCACCTTGTTCTTGGAATTCCATTCCATTCTCTTTTCTCTCCACCCTTCTCTCCATTGTTCACCTCATTGCTGGTTGTATCATTAGTGTATATATTTTGGTTGATGCATTGTTTTCTTTTTGGTAAATTCTTGCAGTTAAAACTTTAACTCTTGTTCCACATGACATTCTCAGAGCCTACGGACTCCTTGAATGTGGGTTTGTTAGGGCATTAAGGGCATGAGCCTACTTTGGGGAGGACCCACTAACATTCCTCTCTAGTGCATCAGTTGAATTCTTTTCCCTAACATTTTTGCAATCAATTTTATTTTGTTCATTTCCATCTTAACATCCATTTCATCGATGCTATAGCTGTCTCTTTTTCTTCATCTTTCTTGTTCCTTTTCTTTCTCCATTTTATCGCTACCAGAGGTTGGGGTACGAGGCCCAGTTTTTTTGATTTTCTCCTAACCCCTACACCTTCAATAGTCACCAATATGACATCTCCAGATCCATATCAGCCATACCACAACCTAGCCAACGGACCTTTCACCGTAGCAAGGTATGAACTACATTGAAATTCATTTACCCTTACTAATATAAGACTGTGTTGTGTGTGCAGATCGCAATCATGCAACAACGAATGGGATCTGGAACAAACACTTGGAATGGAGCAGTGCTAAAGTAGCTATGCAAGGAGCAAGACCAATGGCGTGCTTACGGATGGACAATGAAAGGTGCAATCTTAGCATTGGCAGCAGCAAAACTTCTTTCTTTCTCTTTCTCAGCTGCCAAATGAGGCCTGATGTTAAATGTAATAAGGTGTTCACTCTTGTTGTCATGAACACTAGTCTTATCTTGTCTTGTAATGATGATCCGTTCACATGTCATCCCATTAGCTTCATTTAAGTCAATAATCTCGTACCGTCCCAATATTTTGTAAGGAACTTGAGGACGAGTTTTTATTCAGTCATGGGGGTATGATGGGATGTGATATCACATGGGCCGGGATATCGCATACGTAATATCATGGTGCGTCACCAAGTCTATAAATAAGAGGTAGCTCTGCCTTTGTTTCTCATCTAGATCTAGGCCTTAGGAAAACTCTGGCAATTTTACCTCTTCAGAGATAGAATATTTTCCATGTGCCCGCAGTAGGAGCTCCAAAGTGAACAGATCTTTATTTGAGCAAATATTGTACCTGAACACATGTTTGTGTACATCAATAAAGATGAACTTCTTGGATAAACCTTGTAGTGCATGGAATAGGCTAATTAGGACTTTATTTACTGTTTATCATTTACATGCTTTATTAGTGATGAGTGGCGAGGTACCCCTACACTCAACCATACGAATATGAGCGTAACCCACACGATCCGGTCGAACTCCACAGACTAAGTGCCTACACGCCTAATGAAACACTTAAGGTTAATTATTTGTTGTCTTCTCAGACTTAGTTGTATTTATCATGGTGTATGGTTAAGTAAGTCCGAGGTATATGATTTTTATGTCTTTTCAATTTTATCTCCTATGCTACTAAGGTGAAAGATGAAGAGATTAACTAACTAAGTCTTAATTTACCTAGCGTCAGCATCCGTTCCCACTTACCGTTCACACCCTGAACTGATGCAACCTTGGTTACCAAATGCTAATCGTTGCTGTGATCACCAAGCGTAACGCACATGCTCGAAGTAGTCTTACTGAGGCACTTAACTAGGAGAGAAGGGTTGAGAGAGAATTAATAACTAATAAAGCATGTAAATGGAAAATAGTAAACAACAATAAATAAAATCCTAATTAGCCTATTCCATGCATAGCAAGGTTTATCCAAGAAGTTCATCTTTATTGCCGTACACAAACTTGTGTTCAGGTACAATGTTTGCTCGAATAAAGATCTGTTCACTTTGGAGCTCCTACTGTGGGCACATGGAAAATATTCTATCTCTAGAGAGATCAAACTGCCAGAGTTTCCCTATAGTCTAGGCCTAGAATGGAAAACAAGGGAGAGCCGCCTCTTATTTATAGACTTTTCAGCGCACCGCAATATTGCCAGGGACGACGCGATATCGCGTGGGATGCGATATCGTGGCGGACACGATATCGCGTAGGCGATATCATGGCCCATGTGATATCGTGTGGGATGTGATATCACGGTGGACGCGATATCGTGTACGTGATATCACGGCCCATGCGATATCACATCCCATCATACCCCCATGACTGAATAAAAACTCATCCTCAAGTTCCTTACAAAATATTGGGACGGTATGGGATTATTGACTCAAATAGAACTAATGGGATGACATGTGAACGAATCATCATTACAAGAAAAAACAACACTGGTGTTCATGACAACAAGAGTAAACACCTTATTACATTTGACATCAGACCTTATTTGGCAGCTGAGAAAGAAAGAAAAAAAGAAGTGTTGCTGCTACCAACACCAAGATTGCGCCTTTCGTTATCCATCCGTAAGCGCACCATCAGTATTGCTCCTTGCATAGCTGCTTCAGCACTGCTCCATTCCAAGTATTCCTTCTAGATCTAATCCTTGTTGTATGATTGCCATCTACACACACAACACAAGCTTATATTAGCAAGGGTAAATGAATTTCAATGTAGTTGATACCTTGCTTCGGTGAAAGGTCCATTGGCTAAGTTGTGGTATGGATGATATGGATATGGGAATAAAATATTGGTGACTACCAAAGGTGTAGGGGTTAGGAGAAAATCAAAAAAATTGGGCCCTGTACCCCCATGACTAATCGTGAACCTTCGGTAGCGATAGAATGGAGAAAGAAAAGGAACAAGAAAGATGAAGAAAAAGAGACAACTATAGCATCGATGAAATGGATGTCAAGATGGAAATGAACAAAATAAAATAAAATAAATTGCAAAAATGTTAGGAGAAAGAATTTAACTGGTGCACCAAAGAGGAATGTCAGTGGATCCTCCCCAAAGTAGGCTCATGCCCTTAATGCCCTGACAAACCCACATTCAAAGAGTCCGTAAGCTCAAGGAATGTCATTTGGAACAAGAGTTAAAGTCTTAACCTCAAGAATTTACCGAAAAGAAAACAATGCATCAACCAAAATATACACTTATGATACAACCGGCAATGAGGTGAACAATGGAGAGAAGGACGGAGAGAGAGAATGGAATGGAATCCCAAGAACAAGGTGGTGTACAGCCCCTTTTGTAGTGCATGATTAATGTGACTTAGTAGGTCCCATTCCAAGTCCGGCCTCCAACAAACATTTCCAGTGACTTCGCATTAATGCATTTGACCAGTCATCCTCTTGAAGTAACAAGAATGCCTTCACCCAAGAGTCACCACCATTCCGACGAAACGAAGAGGAGAGAATGGGAAACAAGAAGGGCCTTAGTTAAAGGGAACATTTTTATTTTAGTTCCATAACCAGTGCTTTTAGCCCAAATGATTATTCCATCTAAGGGGTGTGCTTTGAATTCTCACTATTTTTTTTTGTTTGTTTGTTTTTTTTTATGTGTTTATGCGTGAGAACCACACCATGCAAAGACTTTGTTATTTTTATTTACTTAGCTTCCCGATAATTGGGTAATGTCGAAACAGTAAGAAAAATCAAAAAGGAAACATCTAAGCACCCAAGAGAATGGCCAACACAAATGCATCAAGTTTCCTTGAAGTCACACCCTTTTCAATCCTTGAGTCCTTCCTTAGTTTGAGAAATGTCTAGTCACCGATTCGTTAATAGTTCTTATTATTGAAAGGGACTATACAATTCCAAGCAGAGAGAGACCATAGAAATTGGTGGATGCATGGATGAAGTGGACTCATTGCCTACTATATCAAAATAAACATACCTTAGTATCAACATCATAAACTAAAGGTAAAAACCAAACATTAGCAATCAAATAGAAAAACAATCCATACCATCATGAAGAACACTCATTGGATGATAAACTTACAAGGTGGGTGACACACACACAAGAAATGGAAAAGTATGAACGATGTTGTAAAATAAAAACAAGAAAAGTTAAAGAAAGTTGTAAAACAAAAACATGTAAAACAAAAACGTGTAAAAAAAATGTGTGAAACAAAAACATGTAAAACAAAAACTTGTAAAACAAAGACGTGTAAAACAAAAACTTAAAAAGAATTGAGGGCCCCAAATGATTAGCATAGGTGGCCATCTCCCCCATGATTGAATGGAAAGGAAGAGATCCGAAATAATGAGCACCTATTGGAATTTCTTAGAAGTGTCCAACTTCTCCCAGTTGATGTTCTTAGATTAAGGGGTGGAAGTTGGCAACACTCATATTCCAATGTATCTATGCTTTCATTGTTAGCATGGGTTGTTTCCCCAGTTTGTTCCATGTATATTGGGTTGTTCTTTCGTTTAGCTGTCAACCATGGGGTATCTACTACTGGTTGTGTGGTTGCTACATACAGGCATCTTTGTCTCACAGTTTCAAGGGCACACCTGTTGCATGGAGGAGATGTTGTGCGTTCATCCATGTCATCACCCAATGAATCACTATATGTGATGCATGGAACTTTCCTCTTCTCGATCTTTCCATAAATGTTTACCTTAGAGATTTCCAAGAAAAGATCATGAATTCCTAGGCATGTGTCTACTGTACTCAACCATGCCCTTCCCATTATAATTAGGAAGCCCCCTTCGTTGTTGTTGACTTCAATCACCAAGAAATTAGCTAGGTAGGACCAACCATACACAGTGATAATGATGTCCCCCACCAATCCTAAGGGAATGGTGATGGACTGGTTTGCCAGCTCTAGTTGAATGTTGCTCTTCTTAAGTTGGGGCAGGTTCTAGGCTTGGTACATTTCTCATGAAATTAGGTTGACTCCGGAACCTGAGTTAAGAAGAGCCTTATGTGGTTCATTTCTAGCAACTTGGAGGTAGATTAAGGGACTCCCAGGATCAGATAGTTTCCTGGGAAGGTGGCCTACCTTGATCCAGTTGGTTACGGTATGTGTTAACATAACCGTATACGTTAAGCTCTATTGTTGGACGGAAGAGAGCACCGAATCCTTAATTGTTGGAGAGGTGTGCACATACTCAACTGCTTGTTGTTGTGAGAGCTTGTATGGGATTTTGGTTCTGAAGAAAGGTCTTCTCTTTTTATGGTTGTCAGAACCAGCAACAGGTTGAATGTTTATGGCTCTCGTAGCGTTTCGTTGCTGCGGTTGAGTAGGGAGTTCCCCTTGCATTGTTGGAGCAGGAGGAATGGAAACTACCGGTGGAAGAGGTGCAGATGGAGTAGGAGGATGGTATGGGTATGCAGCGTCTCCCGAAGGAGAAGGAGTCCTCCTAAAGTACTCCTAAACTTGGTAGTGATGTTGGGGAGTTGTGTGACCCATGGAGTCACTTGGAGAAATCGGCTGCTGGACGTAGTAACCATATGGATCGGCCTGCCAGTAAGGGTATTGATGTTTAGGTGGTGGCATCCCCCATGATTGTGGGTATTGCCACTGTTGATGTTATCCGATGGGTTGTGGTGGAGTTCCACTTGGATAGTACATCAACGGTTGGTGGAACTGTCTTGGGTTACCTTGAGGATAAGGTAACCTCCGAGGTGTCTGCCGTCTATTGAGTCTTGGGTTGAGTGCATACACCCTAGACTCTTGTAGATGTGAGATGATTGGACAACATCCCTTAGGATGGTCATAGTGGCAGATCTCACATCCATCGTCATTGTCTGTGTCCGAGTCCACAACCTCATCGGAGATGTTCATTTTTCCCTTACCCTTGTCACGTGTAGGGCCTAAATCTCTCCGCTTTTTCTTCTCCTTGTTACTACTTCGTTCCCCCTTAGAATCCTCTACAATCTTTAGGATAGTTTCAATTTTACTGTCTAAGGAGCTCCATACTTCATCTACCTTAGCCAATACTTCTGTTGTTAGCTTTTGAAGTGGTAAGATTTTCCTATTTACCAACTCTTTGATTGGTGACTCATCCTCTTCATCGCAAAATCTCACTCCCTTCTTTCGAAGAGAGGGATCACGATTATATTCTTCTGCACTTTCTCTTTTTCGTAGCTCCCCTTCTTCTTTGGCTACTTGTTCCAACAATTTGTGAATCTCATGGGATCTAAGTTCTGATAGTCTCCCTTGGACATAAGTCCCAAGGGTTCTCCTAGTTTCATACCTTAGCCCATCCACAAGATGGCGAAGTTGATCCCGTTGTGTGTATCCATGGCCCAGGCAACGATGTAACAATGCGTAGTAGCAGCCCATGGCAGCATCCAAGGATTCATGAGTACCTTTCTTCCATTCTTGGATCTTCTTATGTAAATTAAACACTTTGGAGTACGTCTGATATTTATCGTTGAAGAGTTCTAACATCGTACTTCACCTCCTGATGGTTTTCGGTTCTAAGGACCAATATCAACTCTTTGCTTCCTTGATGAGTGTCTTGGGAAACAACTTTAGTTTCTGCCACTCATTTTCTATGTTCTGCAAGGCACATGCAGCGTGGAATGCCTGTAAATGATTTTGCAGATCAGCGTTGTATCCCCCTTCAAAGCGTGGGATGTTATTCATGTCTAAGCGCTTGATCTGACTATACTTTTGATGCCTTGTTGGGATTCTCACTACCTTCGTTATATTTAGCATGCTTCTGGTAGCAAGTAGGGGTTTTTCATGATCATCTCTTTCATGATGTTAATGATGTCTCCGTTGTTCCCTACTGTCCCTTCATTCAGGCCTTGATTCTCTTGATTGCCCTCATCCTCTCTCTCAACTCTCTCGTTGAGGTCTCTCATTTCTCTTACCTTTATCCCCTCCATTATGCTCTTGATGATTGTGCCCTGATGTGGAAGAAGAGGGTGAGTGATATGATGAAGGCAAAGAAGAAGGAGAACCATCACCATGACGATGTTTCTTACCTTCTCTTCTATGGCTTTGGCCTCGATCGTGATGACGATCTGAGTGCCCATCCTTGTCATTTGTTGTTGTTCCCTCAGTGAACAGCTGGTGTTCATGGGGATCAGAACCAGGGTTATGTATCGTGGAGCGTAGGTTCTGATACCCCACCTCCTCACTATCGTTAGGAGGGGGGACATCTTTCGATAGAGAACCAGTTATAAGTGGTTCACCATCTCTGATTTTACTTGGGACGTGTGGGAACTCTTTGCCCTTCAACAGTGAATGTTGGCTATCCTACCTTGAGTCCCTCATACATTGTAAAGTCGTGGGATGGTAATCCCTCGTGTCAAAATCATCTATAACGTATTTATCATAAAGCTGAGTCATGCCGATCTGTGCTAAAGCACAGAGGAGCATGTTGGGGACTGCATGATTTAGAGGTAACACTATGTTATCTTGCAAGTCTCTCTAGTGCATTTGTTCATCCTGATGGAGGATAAAAGTAAAATTAGGTATATACTCATCGGGATGAGTATATGTCACCCTATATTGTTGAGGAACTGGCTGATTTAGGTTATGTGTTTTTGATTGCCGACTGTTCTTTGTATGGTCCCTAGGTGAAATGCTCTTGTGAGAAGAAGAAGAAGACATGATATCTTATCGGTGTGCTATTTAACCGTTATATAATTTTTTGTTTAATTAACCCTAAGGTTCATTTAAGCTCCCAACAATGTGAGTAATATCCTATGTTCTATTTAGCACACAAACACTTAGTCCCTGGCAACGGCGCCAATGATGAGTGGCGAGGTACCCTTACACTCAACCATATGAATACGAGCGTAACACATGCGATTCGGTCGAACTCCACAAACTAAGTGCCTACACGCCTCATGGAACACTTAAGGTTAATTATTCGTTATCTTCCCAGACTTACTTGTATTTGTCATGGTGTATGGTTAAGTAAGTTCGAGGTATAAGATTTTTATGTCTTTTCGATTTTATCTCCTATGCTGCTAAGGTGAAAGGTGAAGAGATTAACTAACTAACTCTAACTAACTAACTAAGTCTTAATTTACCTAGTGTCAGCATCCATTCCCACTTACCCTTCACACCCTGAACCAATGCAACCTTGGTTA
>MNCI01023742.1:805013-863534 GCA_015680685.1 Gnetum montanum | reverse complement strand
GGGCACATGGAAAATATTCTATCTCTGGAGAGATCAAACTGCTAGAGTTTCTCTACGGTCTAGGCCTAGAATGGAAAACAAGGGAGAGCCGCCTCTTATTTATAGACTTTGCAACACACCGCAATATCACGTATGCGATATCGCAGCCCATGCGATATCGCGTCCCATCAATTAGTCATTAAATCTCTCTCAACCCTTCTCTCCTAGTTAAGTGCCTTAGTATGACTGCTTCGAGCATGTGCATTACGCTTGGTGATCCTAGCAACGATTAACGTTTGGTAACCAAGGTTGCATTGGTTCAGGGTGTGAACGGTAAGTGGGAATGGATGTTGACGCTAGGTTAATTAAGACTTAGTTAGTTAGTTAAAGTTAGTTAATTAGTTTCTTTACCTCTCATATTATCAGCGTAGGAGATAAAAACCAAAAAGACATAAAAATCATATACCTCGGACTTACTTAACCATACACCGTGACAAATACAAGTAAGTCTAGGAAGACAACGAATAATTAACCTTAAGTGTTCCATGAGGCGTGTAGGCACCTAGTCTGCGGAGTTCGACCGGATCATGCGTGTTATGCTCATATTCGTATGGTTGAGTGTAGGGGTACCTCGCCACTCATTAGTTGGACATAGGGGTTACTTGCTGCTCATTAGAGATTCTTCTATTTACAATTTTGCTACTCTTTCATGAGAGCATCCTTTTCAATACTTGGGTTAAAATATTGCAAAATTCTCCACACTTGATAAACTTTTTCTTTGTAAGGATTTTAATGCTCATGTTGGACAAAGTTAGATTCAAAACCTTGTTTAGAATTCTCAATTAAGGTTCAATGAAGAGCTCTATTTAGTTCACAAAACATCATCTACTAATTAAATTACAAATTACAGGAGTATTTTTTCTTAGAGTGTGGTTGTTCCTTTAATTTTTTAATTCGTAATAATGGCATTAGCAAATTTCCTTAATTTTCTCATTTCACCTTTATTGGGCACCAAGGTAACTCTTGCATTAATTTTCTGTTATCTACTCATGATAATATGGATATAGTGAAAAACTTTCAAGTGGGTGAAAAACTCCTAGAGTCTCCTCATCATTAGTTGAAATTCACTATTCTTGCTTCAATTCGTCATATTCATTATAAGCAATGTAAAACTCGTCATCTCACAAAAGACCTTCATCAAGATTTTCAAATAATAGTGACTAGTATTTTGGTCAACAATGATAATGAGTTAGATTTGACTAATGTTCTTTTGTCTATAGCTTCTTGGGTGTAGATTAAGAAGAGGATTGCTTGTAGAAAACCTTAGTTTGATATGGATTATTTGAATGCTTGTAAAGATGTTATAGCTTCACATTTTGATGTTTCAATGTTGAAGAATCATATAAAGCTTATTTATTTTTTAAAAATGAAGTTCATTAAATAAGAGTAGCAAACAAGGATTAGTGAGCTTCAATCAAATCCAAAAAACTTTGTTGATTTTTCCATATAACTTGTATTTGTTTTGTTGATTTTTCCAAGGCTTATGATTCTGTTGCTCAAGATAAACTTTGAAAGAGATTGGATAACATTAACATTCTACAAGATCTCCTTTCTACTGCTGAAAGAACCAATGAGACAATTAACATTCTTATTGAAGATAATCTTATAAGAGAAGGAACAGTTATCAACAAGTCAGTTAGAATTAAACAAGATTGTCCTTTGTCTCCTATGCTTTTTGGCATATTTATAAATGAATTAGAGGAATAGATGCAAAATGCCTCTAATCATGCTATGTTAGTGAATGGATTATTTTTGAATATGCTTCTCTTTGCAAATGATGTGGCCTTGGTTGAAAAATTAGTTATAAGATTAAATTACATGCTTCAAATTCTCCATGACTATTGCAAACATTTTGGTATGAAAGTTAACATTGATAAGACCAAAATTACAATTTTTTCTCCTACCAAAGAAACTTAATATATGTGAATCTTATAAATAGTTGGGAGTTGAATTTGCTAGTATTTATAGTTGGAATACCCTCATTACTCAAAGGGTTTCAAGTGGTGTGTAAGCTCTATTTGCTATAAGAAATAATTGTAGCAAGAAACAAATTTTGGCATGGGATATTAGAAGGAAAATTTTTCATAGTCTTATCTAACTTGTATTATTATATGGATGTGTTGCATGAGGACCTTTTGTTTTCACACATAATTGGAAAACATTAGAGCATGTTCAAAAATAGTTTCTTGTATGTGAATTTCAAGTCAAAATGTAAATTTCTTATGATATCTTACTTCTAGAAGCAAATTTGCTTCCTTTTGAAGTTGAAGCCCTTTATTAATTTATTGCTTATACTCAGAAGTTAAGTCACATGGAGGAAGTCAATAACGCTAAGGAGATAATGAATGCTACATAAGAAATTGGATGATTGCATCAATGAAAATTATGGCTTCAATAATAGAATATTGTAATAGAGGATATTCTTTTAAACAAAAGGTTCTTCCGAAAGACTATAAAAGAAAAAGTCTTGGCTAAAGTTTACTTGAGCATGTTAGTAAAAAAGCATTTTTATTTACATTCTATTAGAGGAGGTTTGTTATCTAGTACTCATAAGTGTTTATTCTTAGCTATTCCTACTCATTTAAGGAATCAAATTGCTAGAGCAACAATGAGCTCTCATCATCCCCTTACTGAGATAGGTCATTAGATCAATTTACCAAGAGAAAAGCTTATTTGCAGACTGTGCAAACAAAGTATAGAAAATGAAGAACATAACTTTTTATCTTGCCCATCTTTAGCTGACATTCAAATGAATTGTACTATTAATTGTAATCCGTTGATTGTTTTCTTTCAAATTGATCCTATCTATCGGCGACATTATATTAATGCTATTTTCAACTTTCTTAAAAAAATATCTTGAGGGTTGTACCCATCCAACCACAAATCCTTTATGATTTCTTAGATGCAATAAAAATGTTCAATTTTCAAATGTAAAATGTAATCATGATTGAAATGTAACTCAAACCAGCCACCCTTTTTTCAACTTCAATCTTCCGTCAGCCACAATAAGAACTTCCAATAACAAAACATTAATGAAAGTAATTATGACATCCACATCAAAGCACTGGGGATTATTAGATAGATCTGAGGCTCAAACTGAACCCGATTCGTAGCTACTAAAATATATTTAAAAACCATGTAATTGACAAGTGCATTCCATGCATGGACAGCCACAGGAAACATCAACGCTCCGTGTCCCACAAACCACTAATTTGTTGCCTGTGCATTAACTTTACCCTTTTTCGAGAATACTGGCAACCCACCGAAACACATTAACTGAAATCCTTCCTTGTTACCACTTAACAGCAATTGGTCATGTCTGCTTTAATTTGTTGCCTGCCTTCGAGGCACGCAACATTTCCCGCTCAAAACAGTGCGTTATTTTTGTTTCCGTTTTTGCTGCGTTACTGTCTGTGGAACAATTTTCTTGCGCAAGCCTTACCTCTGGCTTTGAAGCTCTGCAGAATTCTGGTTCCATAGTGCATGCAAAGTAACTCTGGTAAAAGACAGAAAAATGCCCCCTTCGAAAATAGTCGCGGAGTATGCAGAATCGGCGAGGGCGGCATGCAAGAAATGCGGAAACAACACCGATAAGGGTTTGGCCAGGCTGGGCAGCGTAAGTAAAGGTCCCGGAGGATACGACTTCACGCGCTGGTATCATGGTACCTGTTTTCCGCCACGCCGTTTGGACTGACGTCATTTCCGGGTTCTCTTCTCTCCAAGTGAGCTGCTTTCAAATTGCGGAAACTTTTACATTTCTTTATAATGAGCTTTTTCTGATATAACCTTCAGGCTGTGAATTTGGTAAATACGGACGTTGTTTTTGCTGCACTTTTGTTGATATTTGTCATCCGAGGTTTGCCCTGTATCTTTTAGCTGATTTTTTTTAAACACATGAATTGATTTTGTTCTATGTCGCGTAACAGGGTTTGCGACTGAAATTCATTTCATTTCTGCATTGCAGCGTAGCAGCCCCTAAAGGTTTATATGTGACAGCGTTTGTTGCGCAAAATTCGTTTCCTTTTGTGCAGTGCCACGGCTAAAAAGTTGCCGTATAACAGCGTGTGCCCATGAGAATCATTTCTTTCAATGTAACGGAGTTAAGATACGGCTAAAAGTTGCCGTATAAGAGCTTTCCTGCTGAAATTTCGTTTCTTTTTCTGCAATGCAGTTAAGTTATACCGAAAAGTTGCTGGCATAGCCTAATAGCGTAGGTTGCGGAATTTTTTTTTTCAGAAATTGATTGCAATGGATGATGAATTATTATGATTAGAAGCGTTTTTTTCAGAAATTGATTGCAATGGACAGTACATTTTATTTCTATTTGTTCAAAGTCCTGTGTAAACATTTGCGATAGGTATCATCGATGACCTGTGTTATGATATTTGAATCAGTAAAATTGCTGAATATCCAGTCTGAATGCGAAGCTGTGAAATTTGAAAATGTTCTATGGGCAACTTGTTTCGTAATTTCTGGTCCACGAGTTCAAAAGACATCTGTCTCTTTTGCCAAACAACTGGTTATTAGATATCAATTAACTGTATCATCGTACAGCAACTAAAGTTGTGTTGTAATTTCTCTGTTTTCCTTTACAAGGTAAACTGATATTGTCTTAATGTTGAGAGAGCAGTATATGATAAAGACCACAATCTTCTAGATGCACAAAGCATGGCTCTATATCTATAGTGGACCTGTTGTTTTTGTACATAGGAAAGATATGTAGTACTTCATCTCTATTTGGGTGTCAGTGATGGCGATTTAAAACATCCTCTGACACTCAGTTTGTACAAGGTTTGGAATACCACATCTGATGACCTGCAGAATTTCTCTCTTACTTTTGGAAAACGACTTCCGATAGTGTTAAGACACATCAGTCATCACTGGTCATGCAAGAATTTGTTTCAAGTATCTGTTGATTTCTAATTTCACAATTGTGTAATTGTTTAAAATAAAATAACAAGGTATTTGTACAGGTGATACATATCAACAGACCTAGGACTTTGAGCAGATATATTGTAAGAATGCTTTCTATCATCTTAAAAGTGCTTGTATTCCAATAGCGGTGCTGTTGATAAAATGTGTATCTATTTCAAGAATTAGTTAGGCATAGCATCTATAAATGCAACATTATGTAATTCAGTGCCAGAGAGTAATTATTCCATTGAATAACAGAAGCATGGCCTTGGGTTCCATTTGAAATAATGTTTCTTTTATACTAAAGTATCATTACATCATCTATGTGGAGACCCAAGGGATCTGTTGAACGAATTCAGTTTCAGCCATTATTTGTTGCACAATGCCTTTATATCTTAGTATAACCCACTAAGATTGAACATATGATTTGTAGGATCCATGTCATGAGTTTTCAACTAGATACACCTAATTGATGGGGAGTTAGAAGCTTTTTTTTTTTTAAATAAAATATTTGATGGGGAGTTAGAATGGTTTTCTTAAATAAAATATACAATTTGTATATAAGTCTATATGAATGCAAATATAGGGATTGGTTACATCAGTAGTATCTAGAGTTTTCAAAGTTTTCTCTAGCATTTTCCTCAGCATATTAAAGGTTTAGGCACCATTTCTTTTTAAGCAACGTAAGAATATCTTTTTAGCGATTAGCTGTTGTTTATTTTTGTAGGCTTCTGATCAAGAATCCATTTTGTAGGCTTCTGATCAAGAATCCATTAAAGTTGTTACTGAAGATTTAAAGCCACAGAAACCATCAGATGCACACACCAAGGCAGGGTGTTTTGGCTTCAGTTTAGTCTACAAGATGTGTGATATTAATTCTGTGACATTGAACACAAGATTTTGTAAAACATTTTATGTGAAAAACTATTCTGATGTGTGTTTTGTTTGTTCATTTGGTTAATTCATAATTTCTGTGTTTACTATTCTGCATTAAGTCATGTGTTTTTCCCTCCAATTTTGTTGCTTTTGTTAGGTGTCCAAGCGTAAGTCAAAGGGACATGAAAAACCAGAACAAATTGAGAGTGATGAAAGGTTTAGCAAGAGTTTGAAAACTGGAGATTGTTCCCATGAGGTTGATATTTTACTAGTTCAGTTGGTTATGTGTTCAGCTTTGCATCATGCATTATTCTGCTATACAACATTAGAAGTAGAAAAAAAAAATGTAATGAAATTTCAGTTTCAGTTTTAATTTCAATTTCAATTTTATCTGGAAATCTTGAGTAAAGCTACTAAACCTACAGGTATCTGCTAACGATGATGGTTTAAGTCTGAATGAATTTTCAGCAAGCAACCTTAAAAACTATGTACAAGGTAGTCCTAATATGTATCTATGATTTGCTTCATTTTCATCGTGATAGTGAATTTATGTACCTTGATTATGTTAATCAGTCTCAAACGATTTCAGATGTTAGATACCATATTGACTTATAGTCTGCCTTTATTCATATTCAATGTGATTTTTCTTGTTGGTATTTCTTTAAGAAGATGTCTTCCGTTTAGCATTTATCACTCATTTTGATCACTTGTTCTTTCTTCCAGGATGGTATCCTACTTCCAAATTGGAAGGCTTTCCGTACCGTTATTATTCTTGACCAGGTATCATTTACCAATTAACACACCTAGACTGTTGTCCTCATTTATATGTAAGTCATAGGTATCCATCCATACCTCAGTATCCCTATCAGAGACTATCATGGTCATGTCCTTCCCTCCGGGTTCTAACTCATGGATTTGGGTATTCCAATAATTTGCTTAGTTGATACGAATTGTGATCCAGAGATTAGGGGATGTGAAAAATTATGTATTTCAGTGAATTATTCATCATCATCCTAGCTTTGTCCCAACAAAATGGGGTTAGCTACATGAGTTCTTTTTCACCATTCACCTCTATGGAGAGTTGGATCTTTATTTATTTGCTATTTCTTCATATCTTTAATTTTCAGTGAATTATTCATGCAAATGTGAAAATGTGCACCACTTAAATATAGGAATTTGTGAAATTTGGAGGTTTGTGTCAATTTAAAACTACTGAGATTCATTGGATTGCACGTTTAACAGATTGAAAAACAATCTGTTTAAAATTTAAAAATACACAATTTGCATTGTCAATGTTGAAACATGTGACGATGCTAGTAGCTTTCCCAAAAGTTGTCATGACTGAAAAGTATTCTGGCAAATCGTAATGGCATATAAATGTATCGGTGAAATTCAGGGTGGAGCATTAATGTGCTTATAGCATAGGATTTGTGTGTGGGGAAAATATATTGGCATAAATGTATAATTTCATTTTGCTGAACTGTTGTTTGGGATAAACAGTCCACCTAAAAGCAATTTCTATTTGTCAGTTCAGCTGAACCTAAAGATATTCCTAAATCCTTAAATGGATTTCTCATTTTATTTATCTCCTACTTCATGTTTTAATTTATGGCTCTTTAAAGAAGACATCTCTGATGTTTACTTAGGTCCTTGAATTAAAGGAGAAACTTAATGCATGGCATTGCCTTTTAGTGACCTTGGAAATCTGATCCTTGTCAACATGCCTGATGGATCATATTGGAAATTGTGCAGATTTTGTTTATTGATTTTCTAATTTTTTAAAGGTGTGTGCCTGCTTCAGTAAACCAGTGTACTGACCATAGCAGGTTCCTTGTGATTTAGAGTAGGAGCAAATGCTTGGTCACTTCAGTATTCTTCAATACTTCAGAAGTTGCAGAGTTACCATGAGGATGGGTTCAAGTGGTACGTTGGTGTTCATATCTAGACTTAGTTGTAGGCCCTATTGTACCATACAAAAGCATTTTGTGAATGATTCTTTTCTTTTCAACTGTAGCTGCTTAATTTAAGTTTGTTTCAGATAATGACCTATTTCATTATTTAAAAAGGTTATATTTACCAATGAATCAAATATGGAACACTATATTTACCAATGAATCAAATATGGAACACTGGAAAAACAGCAGACAGAAAGCTATTGACTCTAAACTTGAAGCGTTCATTAAACAAGTTAAGCTTCCAATTCAGGTAACTAAAGGATTTTTTTTTAAACCATGAAATTGATGTGTTAAAAAGATTTAATCAATTTCTTTCCATATATATGCTGGATTTTCTGTTTGTCTTTGATTGCAGGTTTTCGTTGCTTGTGGAGTGGAAGGAACAGGTGATTGTTTCAGAAAACCAAAGCCAGGAATGTGGTGGTTGATGGAGAAGCATTTGAATTCTGGTGTTCCTATTAATAAGGAGAAGTTATGTCTTTTTTGCGCTTTGAAATAATCATCTCATGTTTTTGCATCTTCTGGCTATTGGTATAAACAGAACACATAACGCACAGTAACAAAGCCCTAGCTATAGTGCACACAGTGCTTTAAGCACACTGTATCTTCAAATTCTCACAACTGCAGATCCAATTAACTTTCATTCAATGAGCATGGACAGGCTGTCTACCATATGCTTTCACTACTTGATCTACACAAGTCTACGTGATGTTTTTTGCCTGGTCTGGTGTGAACCAAGCATGCATCAAGCTACCATGAGTGGATGTTTAATAGCAATCTTTGCTTTCACACGCTATTCAGTTTAATATTAGTTAAATACTGTCTAGGCAGTAGATTTGGAATTAGTTTTTTTCTTTACCGAGTGACCTTGGAGAAATGGTTATGGCAGTGGAATAAAGTTAGGTTGCAATGTGTGTTGTGTGGCCTTGGTAACATATCACTGCAAATAAGACAACAGTATTTGTGAATACAGAAATGTGAAAGAACCAATTATAATGATAGATATTACAGATTATCTTTCCTGTTTTTCACAAAAATGTGAAAGAACCGATTATAATGATAGATATTACAGATTATCTTTCCTGGTTTTAGGGGCTTCTCTTGCATGAGATGTGCTTGCCTTTTGCAAGGACGAAGTTCCTGAGAAATACATAGAAAAATTTCCAGCTTTGTTTCCCAGTTTTTTTCAACTCTTTTGGTTGATTCAACTGTGCAGCATCTGTGATTTGTTGAATGAATTTTTGACAAGCTAAAAATGTTTATCCTTGTTAAATGTGGAATCTGTAAATACTACAAGTGTTCTGCCTGAAATATAGGGCTACGAAATGTATGATTGCATTTTAAAGATTGGTGTTGATTGTTTGGTTTAAGTTATATATTATTATAGCATTGCGAGATGGCAGCTAAAAGGCATTTTCTGCTTAGGTCAATTCTATGTTGGAGATGCTGCAGGGAGAGAAAATGATCACAGCGATTCGCATATTGGTTTTGCAAAGATAATTGCGTAGGGTTATTTTAGTTTTACTGTTAGATTTGACAACTTTTATGCTCCTTGTGAGATGGGTTTAGGGTTGCGCTTGGTGCATATTTACTTTATGACATCTCTTTAATGCATGATGACAATGATGTGGCCCTGTGACTCTCATTCTCAAGGGGATAGCTTAAATCTCGAATATAAATCATCATAATGGACGCCTTTGTGCTTTAGATTTTAAGGATTTTCAATTGGTCTTTGAAAAAAGCTTTCGGTTCATTTTCAAAATTATCCTTTAGGTTTCTTGATCATCACAATTTCTAATTTGCCAGCGAAGATGGTTTTCTATTTTTGCACATTTATATTGGGGAGAGGCAGCGTATCACTTTTTAACATATTGCATGTTGGACGCATGTTGTACGGCTGGTCCTACATTTCATGAAACATTCACAACAACAAACTGATAATATTATTTTAGGGCATAATCCATTTGCCATTTACCATAGTGTATCATGCATGTGTTTTTTAACTAATGAGGTAATTATCTTGCTTGATATATTAGAGAAAATACATATCAATTGTTTATCTTATATTTGTTATTAAAAATGTTTCTTTGAGATGTGTTTCGGTTAAAAATAAAAACTAATCAGTGCTTCCGTTTTTTAGGTTAACATGAATAAAATTACACTTAATAAGATGTTTAAATAGTATTGATTGAAAAAGATAGGATTTCAAATTCGACAATGTGGCTCATTTGTTGTGTCTTGACATTTAAGTTAGAACAATAGTAGATCTTAGAGGGGGATAGAGTTGGTACATTTGTCAACTAACATGGCAATATGTTTTTGATTTGTCAACATTGAATGCCTTGGGAAAGACAACTTAGAGGATGAAGTTACAGAAGCATTAGGGAATGGTGCTATGCTCCACAATACCTCCGTTTCCTTGTATAGGTCTCTTTTGGTAGTTTAGGATTTTCCTCCCTCCCCTACTGGACTTTGTAGGCCCTTTTAGCAAGATGAATATTAAGCTTTTTAATGATAATCTTTTAGAAGTTTCATCACTCAGAAGTTTAAGTTTAGTGTTGATTCCAGGGTCCTAGGAGGATGAATGATCAAGTAATAGTTTTACTCTTTATGTATCTTTCCTGATACTGAGTTACATGAATCCATTATCTTGATTACTGATGACTTTGTCTCAAGTTTAACAATACTGTTGTTCTTTGAGTTTTTATTATCCAAAGAACTGATGCATATCAGAGATGAATATTGTTGTTGGTGCAGGAAGGAAGAGAGCTTGCATTTAGAGTGGTGTTTTAGAACATTGAAACAACAAATGTGTAGGACCCTATAATCATAGATTAGTTTTACTGTGATAGCAAAAAGCTTAAAGCCTCCCAAATCCCACAGCCACACCACGAACTTTGTAATTGTAGATGATTTCTACTGCGACAAGAAAAAGATTAAAGACTTCCACAACCACCCACCCATGATGCCATTCGCCCAAGATGCCATCTCTCTAACATGCAGCAACTTTGCATCCTGCAGCAATTCGGTGTTTGATAATGTAAATCTTACTTATGTTTTAGCGGATGACATTGCTGTTGCTGTTGATGTTTCTTCTTCTACGAAACGAGATACACAAAAGAATGCAAAATTTGTGTGCAACGATGTTGACGTTTCCACCATTGTGCTTATCGTCCCTTCCCTATCTAGTTCAACATTGATGATGATCAATGCCTAAGTTGATGATGGGCTGAGGCCCACTTCTTATGTACAAATCAGACAAGCAAGACCTACCTTTTAGCCCCTAAAATAATACGCTAAAATTAATTTAAATGTTTCGTTGGATTGTCTTGGTTGCTTTTTACATGGCTGGCTTTATAACACTTTGGTAGATTTTCAATAACCTACATAGTTAGAAATTTGATTCAAGTTGAGTGAGTTTCAAAGTTATGGATTCAACACAGCTCTCGTAAGTCCTATGTTAATCCCCAAATAAGGAGGGTTGAATACATTAAAGCATTAATTTATCTATATGAAAGCATTGTGTTATTTAATGATTGGGAACGGGTGAGATGTTAAAAGCATGATGTATTTGATATTAGTGATTGGTTTTGTGGGTAAGAATATAACTTTATGACTATTTAACTTGTTCTTTTTTTGTTTTGTGGGTAAGAATATAACTTTATGACGCATTGGGGACACCCTTGAAATGTTCAGTATGACTTCCATTGCTTGGGCAGAACAAGTAAAAATCTTTTGAGTGAACTATTGCAGCAAAATCTGTGTGTAATAAACTTAGAGACATGGCATGGGTCACACTAGCACAATGTGATCTGGGAAAGATGTAGCAAAATATAAAACAAAAATATTTTCCTTAATTTATAAAGACTTTATAGCATAGTTTCATTCATGCATTCAAAATATTATTTTACCATGCTTCTCATTTACGTTACAGAGCACGTCTTCAAAATCCACCATACTTTGTGATGAGCGGCGAGGTACCCCTATGCTCAACCATACGAATACAAGCATTTCATGCACGATCTGGTCGAATTCCAAAGACTAAGTGCTTACATGCCTTAATGGAACACTCAGGGTTAATCAATCGTTATCTTCCCAAACTTACTTGTCTTGTCACGATTGTATGGTTAAGTAAGCTTGAAGCATATGATTTTTATAGCTTTTATGTTTTTATGTCCTGCTGCTAATAAGGGAGGAGAGAGAGATAACTAACTGACTAATTTAACTTAACTTGTTGCTAATAAGGGAGGAGAGAGAGAGATAACTAAGTGACTGATTTAACTCAACTACTGATTAACTAGGCTTTAAACTAATCTTAACACCAGTATCCATTCTCACTTGCTGTCCTGAACCAGCGCAACACTACTGGGATTACCAAACGTTAATCGTTACCGGGTTACCAAGTGTTACACGCATGCTCGAAGTGATCGTACTGTGTGTGCTAATAATAGAAATGTAAAGTGCATAAAATAAAATAAAATAAATGCAGAAGAAAATAAAATAAAGGAAATGAATAAGAAAACAAATTTCAAGTGCTGCAAGGATGAATCCAAAAGCTCGTCTTTATTGCCGCACACAAGGTGTGCTCAGGTACATAATGCTCGAATAAAGATCCATCCACACTTAGACCTCCTGCTGTGGGCACTTGGCTAGAGTTTCGCTACTTCACTCCTAAAAGACTTCCGTTTCTGAATTCTTCTTCTTCTTGTTGACTTCTTCCTGTTGTGTGCCTAGGCACTGTATTTATAGGCTTGGGAGCAACTACTCTAATAATTACAAATATTGCCACTCTAATTTTAGAGAAATAGCCACTCTAATAATAACCATTCTAATAATTAGAGTAACTGCTCTAATAATAACCACTTTAATTATTATAGTAATCGCCCTAATAATTAGCACTCTAATTATTAGAGTAACTGCTCTAATAATAGCCACTTTAATTATTATAGTAACCGCCTTAATAATTACCACTCTAATTATTAAAGTAACCGCTCTAATAATTACCACTCTAATTATTAGAGTAACCGCTCTAATAATAACCACTTTAACTATTATAGTAACTGCCCTAATAATTACCACTCTAATTATTAGAGTAACTGCTCTAATAATAACCACTTTAATTATTATAGTAACTTAAATTTTAGGTAATTGAAGGCCGTTGCAAATGCATGGCAAATTGTAACAGCCTACGGTATCAGATCTTTCCTTGGTCTCTACATCACTAAACTCCTCTTTAAATTCAGCCCAACAATTCTATGGGAGCTGCAGCTCAGACTGCTGGTGAGGAAGATCTCCTACCGATGCAAATAAAAATGAAAAGGCAGCTGATTGTTAGAAAAATGGATGGGCAAACAAGGTCCAGCAGGAAGGTGGTGGCCACCTTTTTGCAAATTTGGCAACCCATGCTTTTCATTTGTTTCATTTCTGCTTCTGCTTTTGCTGCTAACGCCAATGATATTAATCATCCATCATCATTTTCATTCTTGCGTGAAGCTTCTGACAAGGACAATATTGATAATCCATCATCATTTTCATTTTTGCGTTATAATCGTAAAGCTTCTGGTGCCAATAATATTAATAATCCATCACCATTTTCATTTTTGCTTAATAATCGTAAAGCTTTGGTTGCCACGGCTGCGAGCAAGATGTTCAATGTTGACAGCTATGGAGCCAAAGGAGATGGAGTCATTGACGATCAAAAGGTACGGACTTGGGCTTGGCTGGTTTCTGTTCAATGAGTTCAAACTTCAAAATTAGAAATGGAATGAAATCAAGATAATTTAGTCAGGAATTTGCCAACCTAGTATTTTGTGTTGTGTTGCATGGACAAGATCAAGCAGCTCATCATCGGTTCTGTTGCATTATTATATTATATATGTTATGGATCAATCCACTGAATTTTCTGCTTTTTCTAAAAGCAATTAATTGGGAGTGGTTTGGACTATGGAAAATTTGAACAACCCACAAACATTGTTTTGTAGTGCAAATGATTGTTGCCAATAGCAACTTACTGTATTACCTTACAAATTAGCGCCATTGCAAAGAGCCAAATAAGGTGTTATATCTATTCTATATATGATATCTTATATACCTAATTATTGCATTCTCTTTTTTTCAGGCTTTTTTGACAACCTGGGCTACTGCATGCAATGATGCTACCTCGCCTAAGGTGCTGGTATTCCCTGCTGGCAAGACCTACCTTGTATCGCCAATCACATTCACCGGCCCTTGCAATGGCAAATTATACTTTCAAGTACTTGGCAAATTGTATTTTTGAAATAGCACAATTGGATATTATTTAGCTTACAGTAGTTGTGATTTTATAAATTATTTGTTTCTCATGATTCCCCTTTTCCTGGTCTACTAAATTTATGCACATACACTGAATTTTCTTTTGTTGACAGATTGACGGGACGGTGATAGCACCCTTAGAAATAAGTGCTTACGGAGGTCAAGGAAAGCAATTTTGGATTCTGTTTGAGCATCTGCAGGATTTTGTGTTGCAGGGCAACGACAACATCAATGACAATGCTCATTAGTGGTGGCCATGCAAGAACACAGAGGTACTGCTAGTATCATAAAACCCATCACGAATTCGCTTTGATTGTGAATCCTCTATGGTCTATTTTGTTTTCCCCATCTCACAGGGCCCTTTTCTTTCTTTCTTTCTTTTTTTCCTTGTTTGTGTAGCAATGTGCGTCGACCCTGACTGTAAGAAATTAAAGCCAATCTTCTTTTGCATCTTAGTAGATTTAAGGGTAAAATTGATGTAGTTTAAAGTCGAATTTCTAGGGACTCACATTCAATAATGCAAGTAACGTAGAATTGAGGAACTTGAGAGTGATGAACAACCCACAGCTACATGTCTTGTTGGTGGGTTCATCCAAAATTATGGTACGTGGACTGAAAGTGCAGGCGTCAGAGACGAGTCCAAACACCCATGGCTTTCACATATCTGGTTCAAACAATGTCATAGTGGATGCCTGCGTAATTGATACAGGTATATGCTTTTGTTCTCTATGGATTTTCACTGTAGCCCATGTTCATATGTCTTATGACCAGCTTCACTAGATATATCAATGTCATTGTAGGGGATGGTTGTGTTTCCATGAATCAAATGTCATCCAACATCAACATCACGAATTTGGTGTGTGGACCAGGGCACGGAATTAGGTAAATTTATTCACTCATTTATTCAACTGCTGCTTAATTGTGTTATAACTATTCCACCTGAATATATTAATGCAATTGAAGGATGGAGAAAAAGTAAGTTTAGAATTTGATCATTCTTAGTTACTAAGATGTTTAAATAGTATTGATTGAAAAAGGCAATATTTCAAATTCAACAATGTGGCTCATCTGTTCTATCTTGACATTTAAGTTAGAACAGTAGTAGATCTTAGAGGAGGATAGAGTTGGTACATTTGTCAGCTAACAGGGCAATATGTTTTTGATTTCTCAGCATTGGACGCCTTGGGAAAGACAACTTAGAGGATGAAGTTACAGAAGCATTAGGGAATGGTGCTACGCTCCACGATACCTCTGACGGAGTTAGAATCAAAACATGACAGGTAAAGTTTGTAAATTTCATATCATATGTATCTTTTCTACCTTGGAAGCAGCTACTCAAAGAGATGTTAGGATTTTCTTCATTATCTATAATCTTATGAGATTCCTTATATAGGTCTCTTTCGGTAGTTTAGGATTTTCCTCCCCTACAGGACTTTGTAGGCCCTTTTAGCAAGATGAATGTTAAGCTTTTTAATGATAATCTTTTAGAAGTTTCATCACTCAAAAGTTTAGTGTTCATTCCTACAATGCAGGGTCCTAGGAGGATTAATGATCAAGTAATAGTTTAACCCTTTATGTATCTTTCCTGATACTGAGTTACATGAATCCATCATCTTGATTTTTCCTTTTGACGCGACCGATGACCTTGTCTCAAGTTTAACAGTACTACCATCCTTTGAGTTTTTATTATCCAAACAATTGATGCATACTAGATATGAATATTGTTGTTGGTGCAAGGAGGAAGAGAGCTTGCATCTAGAGTGGTGTTTCAGAACATTGAAACGACAAATGCCCAGGACCCTATAATCATAGATCAGTTTTACCGTGACAGCAGAAAGCTTAAGGCCTCCCACAACCACACCATGAACCTTGTAATCGTAGATCATTTCCACTGCGACAGGTTAAAGATTAAAGACTGCCACAACCACCCACCCATGATGCCATCCGCCCGAGATGCCATCTCTCTAAAATGCAGCAACTCTGCATCCTGTAGCAATTCGGTGTTTGATAATGTGAATCTTAGTTATGCTTCAGCGGATGACGTTGCTTCTGCTGCTGATGTTTCTTCTTCTGCGAAACGAGATGCACAAAAGAATGCAAAATCTGTGCGCAACAATGCCGACGTTTCCACCATTGGGCTTGTCGTCCCTTCCCTATCCAGTTCAACGTTGATGATGATCAACGCCTAAGTTGATGATGGGTTGAGGCCCACTTCTCATGTACAAATAAGACAAGCAAGACCTACCGTTTAGCCCCTAAAATAATACACTAAAATTAATTTAAATGTTTCATTGGATTGTCTTGGTTTCTTTTTACATGGCTGGCTTTATAATACCTCGGTAAGTAAATACTCCATTTCCAATAACCTACATAGTTGGAAATTTGATTCAAGTTGAGTGAGTTTCAAAGTTATGGGTTCAACACACCTCTCGTAAGTCCTATGTTAATCCCCAAATAAGGAGGGCCGAATACATTATAGCATTAATTTATCTATATGAAAGCAAGGTGTTATTTAATGATCAAGAACGTGCGAGATGTTAAAAGCATGATGTATTTGATATTAGTGATTGGTTTTGTGGGTAAGAATATAACTTTATGACTATTTAACTTGTTCCTTTTTTGTTTTGTTTTTTTGTAACAAATGGTATAATTAAAAAGTATTTATAAACATCATATGTTTATATTACAAAGAGCATCACTTGGAGTGATGCTAAAGCGCTTGTTTTGCAAGTTGTAAGACCTTGGTTCGAGCTTGGGCTCAGTCACTCAAAAGGAGTTAGGGTTTTTCTTATTCACTAATCCTCGCAGGAGCTTGCCTTGGTGGGATAAGCATGTTTAAATTACAAATTGAGGTTGGGGTTTTGCGTATTCACCAACTGTCATAGGACCTTGGCTTGGTGGGATGAGCATGTTTAAATGACAAATTGTTGTGATAATTTTTGCTCTGTAGTTATCCTTGGTCAACTTGTAAATGTATAAACTTTACATACAACTCACCTATTCTTCCTAGTAGCTTTCCTTGTACTCCAAGGAAGCCTTCTACGTGATTTTATTTTCTTATTTAAGAAACTAGATCAAGCTTACGCTTGGCTCAATGATGAATCTTCTCTTCCTATTTAGGAAATTGGCTCACAACTCACTTCTAAGTTCACTAGGTGCCTTTACTTCTCTAGTAAAGGATACCTGTACAACACCTTTGACTATCAAATCTAGAATGTTTGTCATAAGTTACAATGATAGTTCATTTGCTTAAAAATATTATGATCGTGTGTTTCTTTTCTGCTTCTCGAAATAGAAACAAGAAGCTGAAGATTGTTCTTTGTCGATTTTCTATCCTTCTTTCTTCCATTTTCCACTCTATTTTCAGAGATTTGAGCTTTGTGGATGGGATTTTCTTTGCTCTAAACCTAGATTTGGGATTGTTGCGGTCATATCTATGTGGGTGCAAAACTTGTTTGGATCGAAACAGAGTTTTGCTGGATTTTTGAGGATTTTATGCTTATTTCAGAGTTTCTGCCACAACAGTTTTAATTGGTGGGCTATCTCTTTTTTTCTTTATACCCTTGTGATGGATTAGTGTATATGATCATGTGATGTGGACGTGTGGGGCAGATAGTTAAAAGATTGAAGTTGGACATATTGTTTTGCATATTTTTCTTGAAATTTCACGGTTTTGGCAGAAAATTCTTTATTAATAAATATGCGGTGTATGATATGATGTGGATTTGTGAAATATGATATGTGATGTTGATGAGATTTGCATGGTTGAAACATTATATTTTAGCGACCTATTATGGCACAGGAGTTTCAATCATCACAGGTTGTAATTAAATATTATTTTATTGATTAAATTTTAAACATGCATAACTTTGCTTCAGGAGTGTGATTTAGGTGAAATTAGTGTTGTTGGAATCGTCTTGGGAAGTACTTCCTAATCATGGAATTGGTTTTCTTTTTGGGCATATAGTATCTAGGCAATTACAATAGTGGTCATTTTTCACAGAATACATGTAGTTCATGAAATAGGTTTGTAGTGCAAAATTTTGTTTTGTCAAGTTGGAGTATTATTTTCATGGAATGAATGTGATAGGTTGGTGTGGATGTATGTGGTCATGTAATGTTTGTTTTATATGGGTTGTGCTTATGACATGTAATGGCTTAAGCTAGCCAAGATTTGTACATGTCTTTGTGACGATGCTAGAAATGATTGTTAGCAAGTGGTGCTAGCATAAGTGTGTGGACTGGCTGGTGATTAGGCACCCTAGAGGTAGTTACAGATTGATCCCCACTATGATGCATCAGTGAGTCTTCTGTCTTAGGCCTCATCTTGAGAGTGGGAGAGCGTAGGTGTGTTTGTTCCTATGGTTGGAACATGGCATAAGTGTGTTCGTCCCTATAGCTAGTCCTCTAGAAGGCTACTAGTTGCAAGTCATAGGTTGTCCATATGATGTTAGTGTTGATGCTTGAGGAGATGGATTTGGTTGTGTATTGATGTAGGATGAACAGGTTGTGGCTTATGCATCTTGTCAGTTAAGGCCACATGAAACAAGATATCCCGTGCATGATCTAGAGTTAGGTGCTGTGATATTTGCCTTGAAGATTACGTGAAATACCTCATATTTTAAAACTTTATTTAATGTTTCGGTGCACACACAGGTGACCTAATTGTGCAGCTATCATGTGAATAATTCTTTTTTAAAAATACAAAATTCAAAGACATGGTTTTAAATTTTTCATTGTCATTTGATTTCCAATAACTAGTTTGAACCACTGAAGTATGTCTACATCTTCATAATTGAAATATATGGCAGCCGAGGGTTACAATAAGTAACACATAAACATAGGTGAGATGATGATCATGAGAATCATTACATATGCCATAGGATGGTTCATATATGTACGTATTTAATTTGTGAGTGCATCAAGGGGATGCATCTGTATCAAAATTTGTGAGTTTGATGTTTTCAAAATTGGACGCATTGGGGACACCCTTAGGATGTTCAGTATGACTTCCATTTTTTGGGCAGAATAGGTAAAAATATTTTAAGTGAACTATTGCAGCAAAATCTGTGTGTAGTAAACTTAGAGACATGGCATGGGCCACACTAGCACTATGTGATCTTGGAGAGATGCAGTAAAATATAAAACCAAAATATTTTCCTTAATTTTTTAAGACTTTATAGCATAGTTTCATTTATGAATTCAAAATGTTATTTAAATATATTATTTTAGCATGCTTCTCATTTATGTTATAGAGCATGTCTCCAAAATCCACCATACTTTGCAATCCTCAAAAGCATTTCAACATTCACAAAAGCAATGACGCATATGTATGTATAAACCACTCCGGATCAGTTAAGGTTTGGGGGGTTTAATACTTAATGCATTTTTGTGAAAATATTAATGTGTGCTCTATGTCCACACATACGTACTAATGAACCATTATAGTTAAGGGGGTTTAACAATTAATGCATTTTTGTTAAAATACTAATGTGTGCTCTGCATGCAGTGATGCATACATACGTATGAATCATTATACATTGGTTAAGGTTTTGGGGGGTTTAATACTTAATGTATTTCTATTAAAATATTAATGTGTGCTCTGCATCCACCAAAGCAATGATGCATACGTAAATATGAACCATTATGGATTAGTTAAGGTTTTGGAGGGTTCAATACTTAATGCATTTGTGTTAAAATATTAATGTGTGCTCTACATCCACAATGATGTTTACAGACAAACCATTATGAATCAGTTAATGTTTTGGGGGGTTTAATACTTAATGCATTTATGTTAAAATACTAATGTGTGCTCTGCATGCATAGAAACATACGTAAATACAAACCATTATGGATTGGTTAAGGTTTTGGAGGGTTTAATACTTATTGCATTTCTGTTAAAATATTGATGTCTACTGTACATCCACAGTGACACATACATACATATGAACCATGATGGATTAGTTAAGATTTTTGGGGGTGTAATACTTAATGCATTTTTGTTAAAATAATAATGTGTGCTATATGCCCACAAAAGTAGTGAGTCATATGTAGACATGAACCATTATGGATCGGTTAAGGTTTTGGGGGTTTAATACTTAATGCATTTCTATTAGAGTACTAATGTGTGCTCCTCTGGTGAACTTAAATTTTAGGTAACTAAAGGCTGTTGCAAATGCATGGCAAATTATAACAGACTATGGTGATAACTGTGTAGTCACTTTGGAGAGAAATTAGTGGATCTTTTCTTGGTTTCGAGATCATGGAACTCCTCTTTAAATTCAGCCCAACAATTCTATGGGAGTTGCAGCTCAGAAAGTTGGCGAGGAAGACCCCCTACTGATGTAAATAAAAATGAAAAGGTAGCTGATTATGAAAAAAATGGATGGGCGGACAAGGTCCAATAGGAAGGTTGTGGCCATTGTTTGGCAAATTTGGCAATCCATGCTTTTCATTTGCTTCATTTCTACTTCTGCTTTTGTTGCTAATGCCAATGATATTAATAATTCATCATCATTTTCATTCTTGCCTAAAGCTTCTGATGATGACAATACTAATAATCCATCATCATTTTCATTTTTGCATGAAGCCTCTGACAACAACAATATTAATAATCCATCATCATTTTCATTTTTGCGTGAAGCCTTTGATGACAATAATATTAACAATCCATCATCATTTTTATTTTTGTGTTATAATCATACAATTTTTGGTGCCAAGAATATTAATAATCCATCATCATTTTCATTTTTTCTTAATAATCGTAAAGCTTTGGTTGCCGTGACTGCAAGCAAGATCTTCAATGTTAACAGCTATGGAGCCAAGAAGATGGAATCATTGATGATCAAAAGGTATAGACTTGGGCTTAGCTAGTTTCCATTCAATGAGTTCAAAATTAGAAATGTAATGAAATGAAGATAATTCAGTCAGGAATTTTCCAACCTAGTATTTTGTGTTGTGTTGCATGGACAAGATCAAGTAGCTCATCATCAGTTCTATTACATTATTATATTATATATGTTATGGACCAATCCACTAAATTTTCTACATTTTCTAAAAGTAATTAATTGGAAGTGGTTTGGACTATGGAAAATTTGAGCAACCCACAAACAGTGTTTTGCAATGGAAATAATTATTGCCAATAGCAACTTATTGTATTACCTTACAATTTAGTAGCATTGCAAAGAGCCAAATAAGGTGTTGTATCTATTCTATATATGATATATTATATAACTAATTATTGCATTCTTTTTTTAGGCTTTCTTGACAACCTAGGCTACTTCATGCAATGACGCTACCTTGCTTAAGGCACTAGTGGTCCATGCTGGCAAGACCTACCTTGTATTGTCAATCACATTCATCGGCCCTTGCAATGGAAAATTATACTTTCAAGTACTTGGCAAATCATATGTTTCAAATAGCACAATTGGATATTATTTAGCTTACAATAGTTGTGATTTTATAAATTATTTGTTTCACATGATTCCCCTTTTCCTGGTCTACTAAATTTATGCACATACATTGAATTTTCTTTTGTTGACAAATTGACGGGACAGTGATAGCACCTTTGGAAATAAGTGCTTACGGAGGTCAAGGAAAGGGATTTTGGATTCTATTTGAGAATTTGTAGAATTTTGTGTTGCAAGGCAACAATAGCATCAATGGTATTGCTCATCAATGGTGGGCATGCAAGAACACAGGGGTACTACTAGTATCATAAAACCCATCATGAATCTGCTTTGATGCATGCCTTAGGGTCCGTGATCTTTCCTTGGAAATCTCCAGGATTAACATATGTGGAAAGATCGAGAAGAGAATAGTTCCATGCATCACATACAGTGATTCATCGGGTGATGACACGGAGGAAATGTCTCCATGTCACAGGTGTGCCCAAGAAACTCTGCAACAAAGATGCCTGTATGTAGCAACCACACAAGAAGTAGTAGACACCCTGTGGTTGACAGCTTCTCGTAGGAACAAAAAAATATGCATGGAATGAACTGAGGAAGCTCATGCCAACAACCATGGCATAGACATGCTGGAACGTGAACGCCGCCAACTTCCACCCCTGAATCTAAGGTCATCAATTGGGAGAAGTTGGGCACTGCTTAGAAATTCAAATAGGCGCTCACTTTTTCAGATCTCTCCCTTACAATTCAGTCATGGGGGAGATGGCCACCTATGCTAATCTTATGGGGCCCTCAGTTCTTTTTCAGTTTTTGTTTTACACGTTTTTGTTTTACAACGTTTTTGTTTTACACATTTTTGTTTTACAATTTCTTTAACTTTTCTAATTTTTGTTTTACATATTTCTTTACCTTTTCTTATTTTTGTTTTACAACATCGTTATATTTTCTCCATTTTGTGTGTGTGTGTGTGTTATCCATCATGTAAATTCGTCACCTAATAAGTGTTCGGGCCGATGGGATGAACTGTTTTTCATTGATTGCTAATGTTTGATTTTTACCTTCAAGTTACATTGTTGATACTAAGGTATGTTCTTTTGATATGGCAGGCAATGAGACCACTTCATCCATCCATCCATCAAGTCTATGGTTTCCCTTGGCTTGGAAATGTACAGATCCCTTCTAATAAGAACTTTAACGAACTGGTGACTGGGAATTTCCCAAACTAAGGAAGGACTCAAGGATTTGCAAAGGGTGTGACTTCAAGGGAACTTGAGGCTTTGTGTTGGTCATTCACTTGGGTGCTTGGATGTCTTCTTCTTGTGTTTTCTTACCGTTCCGATGTTACCCAATAATCGGAAGCTAAGGCAATAAAAATAAGAAGTCTTTGCATGGTGTGGTCCCCACGCATAAAAACACAAAACAAAAAAAAGAAAAAAGAAAAAAAAAGTNCAAAGGTGTTGTACAAGTATCCTTTACTAGAGAAGTAAAGGCACCTAGTGAACTTAGAAGTGAGTTGGGATCCAGTTTCCTAAATAGGAAGAGAAGGTTCATCGTTGAGCTAAGTGTAAGCTTGATCTAGTTTCTTAAATAAGAAAATAAAATCACCTAGAAGGCTTCATTGGAGTAAAAGGAAAGCAACAAAGAATAATAGATGAGTTCTATGTAAAGTTTATACATTTACAAGTTGACCAAGGATATCTACAGAGAAACAATTATCACAAAAATTTGTAATTTAAACATGCTCATCCCACCAAGCCAGGGTCTTATGATGGTTGGTGAATAAGCAAAACCCAACCTCAATTTGTAATTTAAACATGCTTATCCCACCAAGGCAACATCTTATGAGGATTAGTAAATAAGCAAAAGCCTAACTTCTTTTGAGTGACTGGGCCCAAGCTTGAACCCAAGTCTTACAACTTGCAAAACAAGTGCTTTAGCATCACTCCAAGTGATGGTCCTTGTAATATAAACATATGATGTTTATAAATACTTTTTAATTATACCATTTGTCACAAAAAAACAAAAAAATAACAAGTTAAATAGTCATAAAGTTATATTCTTACCCACTTAACCAATCACTAATATAAAATACATCATGTTTTTAACATCTCACCTATTCCCAATCATTAAATAACCTAATGCTTTCATATAGACAAATTAATGCTTTAATGTATTCGGCCCTCCTTATTTGGGGATTAACATACGACTTACAAGGTGTATTGAATCCATAACTTTGAAACTCACTCAACTTGAATGAAATTTCTAACTATGTAGGCTATTGGAAATTAAGTATTTACTTTATATCGAAGTATTATAAAGCCAACCATGTAAAAGCAACCATGAAAATCCAATGAAACATTTAAATTAATTTTAGTGTATTATTTTATGGGCTAAATGGTAGGTCTTGCTTGTCTTATTTGTACATAAGAAGTGCACCTCAGCCCATCATCAACATAGGCATTGATCATCATCAACATTGAGCTAGATAAGGAAGGGACGACAAGCACAATGGTGGAAATGTCAACATTGTTGCACATAGATTTTGCATTCTTTTGTGCATGTCATTTCATAGAAGAAGAAACATCAACAATAGAAGTAGTGTCATCCACTAAAACATAAGTAAGATTCACATTATAAAACACCAAATTGCTGCAGCATGCAGAGTTGCTGCATTTTAGAGAGATGGCATCTTGGCCGAATGGCATCATGGGTGGGTGGTTGTGGCAGTCTTTAATCTTTTTCTTGTCGTAGTAGAAATGATCTACAATTACAAGGTTCATGGTGTGGTTGTGGAAGGCTTTAAGCTTTCTGCTGTCACGGTAAACCTAATCTATCATTATAGGGTCCTGCACATTTGTCCTTTCAATGTTCTAAAACACCACTCTAGATGCAAGGTCTCTTCCTCCTTGCACCAACAACAATATTCATCTCTGATATGCATAATTTGTTTGGATAATAAAAACTCAAAGGATAGTAGTACTATTAAACTTGAGACAAGGTCATCACTCGCATCAAAAAGAAAAATCAAGATGATGGATTCCTGTAACTCAGTATCAAGAAAGATACATAAAGGGTTAAACTATTACTTGATCATTAATCCTCCTAGGACCCTACATTATAGGAATGAACACTAAACTTCTTAGTAATGAAACTTCTAAAAGATTATCATTAAAAAGCTTAACATTCATCTTGCTAAAATGGCCTACAAAGTCCCATAGGGGAGGAAAATCCTAAACTAACGAAAGAGACCTATATAAGAAATCTCATACGATTATAGATAATGCACAAAATCCTAACATTTCTTTGAGTAGCACCTTCCAAGGAAGAAAAGATACATATGATATGAAATTTACAAACTTTACCTACCATGTTTTGATTCTAACTTTGTCAAAGGTATCATGGAGCGTAGCACCATTCCCTAATGCTTCTGTAACTTCATCCTCTAAGTTGTCATTGCCAAGGCATCCAATGCTGAGAAATCAATAACATATTGTCCTATTAGCTGACAAATGTACTAGCTCTATCCTCCTCTAAGATCTACTACTACTCTAACTTAAATGTCAAGATAGAACAAATGAGCCACATTGCTAAATTTGAAATCCTTCCTTTTTCAATCAATNGTAGGGGTACCTCGCCACTCATCAATAGTATTGATTGAAAAAGGAAGGATTTCAAATTTAGCAATGTGGCTCATTTGTTCTATCTTGACATTTAAGTTAGAGTAGTAGTAGATCTTAGAGGAGGATAGAGCTAGTACATTTGTCAGCTAATAGGACAATATGTTATTGATTTCTCAGCATTGGATGCCTTGGCAATGACAACTTAGAGGATGAAGTTACAGAAGCATTAGGGAATGGTGCTACGCTCCATGATACCTTTGACAAAGTTAGAATCAAAACATGGTAGGTAAAGTTTGTAAATTTCATATCATATGTATCTTTTCTTCCTTGGAAGGTGCTACTCAAAGAAATGTTAGGATTTTGTGCATTATCTATAATCGTATGAGATTTCTTATATAGGTCTCTTTCGTTAGTTTAGGATTTTCCTCCCCTATGGGACTTTGTAGGCCATTTTAGCAAGATGAATGTTAAGCTTTTTAATGATAATCTTTTAGAAGTTTCATTACTAAGAAGTTTAGTGTTCATTCCTATAATGTAGGGTCCTAGGAGGATTAATGATCAAGTAATAGTTTAACCCTTTATGTATCTTTCTTGATACTGAGTTACAGGAATCCATCATCTTGATTTTTCTTTTTGATGCGAGTGATGACCTTGTCTCAAGTTTAATAGTACTACTATCCTTTGAGTTTTTATTATCCAAACAAATTATGCATATCAGAGATGAATATTGTTGTTGGTGCAAGGAGGAAGAGACCTTGCATCTAGAGTGGTGTTTTAGAACATTGAAAGGACAAATGTGCAGGACCCTATAATGATAGATTAGGTTTACCGTGACAGCAGAAAGCTTAAAGCCTTCCACAACCACACCATGAACCTTGTAATTGTAGATCATTTCTACTACGACAAGAAAAAGATTAAAGACTGCCACAACCACCCACCCATGATGCCATTCGGCCAAGATGCCATCTCTCTAAAATGCAGCAACTCTGCATGCTGCAGCAATTTGGTGTTTTATAATGTGAATCTTACTTATGTTTTAGTGGATGACACTACTTCTATTGTTGATGTTTCTTCTTCTATGAAATGACATGCACAAAAGAATGCAAAATCTATGTGCAACAATGTTGACATTTCCACCATTGTGCTTGTCGTCCCTTCCTTATCTAGCTCAATGTTGATGATGATCAATGCCTATGTTGATGATGGGCTGAGGTGCACTTCTTATGTACAAATAAGACAAGCAAGACCTACCATTTAGCCCATAAAATAATACACTAAAATTAATTTAAATGTTTCATTGGATTTTCATGGTTGCTTTTACATGGTTGGCTTTATAATACTTCGATATAAAGTAAATACTTAATTTCCAATAGCCTACATAGTTAGAAATTTCATTCAAGTTGAGTGAGTTTCAAAGTTATGGATTCAATACACCTTGTAAGTCGTATGTTAATCCCCAAATAAGGAGGGCCGAATACATTAAAGCATTAATTTGTCTATATGAAAGCATTAGGTTATTTAATGATTGGGAATAGGTGAGATGTTAAAAACATGATGTATTTTATATTAGTGATTGGTTAAGTGGGTAAGAATATAACTTTATGACTATTTAACTTGTTATTTTTTTGTTTTTTTGTGACAAATGGTATAATTAAAAAGTATTTATAAACATCATATGTTTATATTACAAGGACCATCACTTGGAGTGATGCTAAAGCACTTGTTTTGCAAGTTGTAAGACTTGGGTTCAAGCTTGGGCCCAGTCACTCAAAAGAAGTTAGGCTTTTGCTTATTTACTAATCCTCATAAGATGTTGCCTTGGTGGGATAAGCATGTTTAAATTACAAATTGAGGTTGGGTTTTGCTTATTCACCAACCATCATAAGACCCTGGCTTGGTGGGATGAGCATGTTTAAATTACAAATTTTTGTGATAATTGTTTCTCTGTAGATATCCTTGGTCAACTTGTAAATGTATAAACTTTACATAGAACTCATCTATTATTCTTTGTTGCTTTCCTTTTACTCCAATGAAGCCTTCTAGGTGATTTTATTTTCTTATTTAAGAAACTAGATCAAGCTTACACTTAGCTCAACGATGAACCTTCTCTTCCTATTTAGGAAACTGGATCCCAACTCACTTCTAAGTTCACTAGGTGCCTTTACTTCTCTAGTAAAGGATACTTGTACAACACCTTTGACTATCAAATCTAGAATGTTTGTCATAAGTTACAATTATAGTTCATTTTTTTAAAAGTATTATGATTGTGTGTTTTTTTGGTTCTCGAAACAGAAACAAGAAGCTAAAGATTGTAATTCATCGATTTTCTTTCCTTGTTTCTTCCATTTTCCACTCTTTTTTCAGAAATTTGAGCTTTGTGCATAGATTTTTCTATGCTCTAAACCTGGATTTGGGATTGTTGTGGTCATATATACATGGGTGTGAAACTTGTTTGGAGCAAAACAGAGTTTTGCTATATTTTTGAGGATTGTATGCTTATTTCAGAGTTTCTGCCGCAATAGTTTTAATTGGTGGGTTGTCTTTTTTTCTTCTTATACCCTTGTGTTAGATTAGTGTATATGATCATGTGATGTGGACATGTGGGGTGGATAGTTAAAAGATCGAAGTTGGACATATTGTTTTGCATATTTTTCTTGAAATTTCACGATTTTGGCTGCAAATTCTTTATTAATAAATATGCGATGTATGATATGATAGGGATTTGTTGAATATGATATGTGATGTTGATGAGATTTTCATGGTCAGAACATTATATTTTGGAGACCTATTATGGCGCAGGAGTTTCAATCATCACAAGTTGTAATTAAATATTATTTTATTGATTAAACTTTAAACGTGCATAACTTTGCTTTAGGAGTTTGATTTAGGTGAAATTAGTGTCATTGGAATCATCTTGGAAGTACTTCCTAATCATGGAATTGGTTTTATTTTTGGGCATATAGTATCTAGGTGATTACCATAGTGGTCATTTTCATAGAATACATGTAGTTCATGAAATAGGTTTGTAGTGCAAAATTTTGTTTTTTCAAGTTGTAGTATTATTTTCATGGATTGAATGTGATAGTTTGGTGTGGATGTATGTGGTCATGTTATGTTTGTTTTAGATGGGTTGTGCTTATGACATGTGATGGCTTAAGCTAGCTAAGATTTGTACATGTGTTCACGACGATGCTAGAAATGATCATTGGTGAGTGGTGCTAGCATAAGGGTGTGGACTAGCTGGTGATTAGGCATTCTAGGTGTAGTTACAAATTGATTCCCATTGTGGTGCATCAGTGAAGCTTTTGTCTTAGGCCTCATCTTGAGAGTGGGAGAGCATAGGTGTGTTCGTTCCTATGATTGGAACGTGGCATAAGTGTATTCGTCCCTATAGCCAATCCTCTAGAAGGCTACTAGTTGCAGGTCATAAGTTATCCATATGATGTTAGTACTAATGCTTTAGGAGATGGATTTGGTTATGTATTGATGCAGGATGAATAGGCTATGGCTTATGCATCTTGTTAGTTAAGGCCACATGAATCTAGATATCCCATGCATGATCTAGAGTTGGGTGCTATGATATTTGCCTTGAAGATTAGGTGACATACCTCATATTTTGAAACTTTTATTTAATGTTTTGGTGCACACAAAGTATAGGAGACCTAATTGTGTAGCTATCATGTGAATATTTCTTTTTTAAAAATAAAAAATTCAAAGACATGATTTTAAATTTTTCATTGTCATTTGATTTCCAATAACTAGTTTGAACCACTGAATTATGTCTACATATTCACAATTGAAATATATGGTAGTTGAGGGTTACAATAAGTAACACGTAGACATAGCTAAGATGATGATAATGATAATCATTACATATGCCTTAGGATGGTTCATATATGTACGCATTTAATTTATGAGTGCACCAAGGGGATGTGTCTTTATCAAAATTTGCAAGTTTGATGTTTTCAAAATTGGACACATTCGAGACATCCTCGAGACATTCAGTATGACTTCCATTGTTTAGGTAGAAAAAATAAAAATCTTTTAAGTGAACTATTGTAGCAAAATCTATGTGTAATAAACTTAGAGACAGGGCATGGGCCACACTAGCACTATGTGATCTGGGAGAGATGCAGCAAAATATAAAACCTAAATATTTTCCTTAATTTTTAAATAATTTATAGCATAGTTTCATTCATGCATTCAAAATATTATTTAAATTTATTATTTTAGCATGCTTCTCATTTACGTTATAGAGCACATCTCCAAAATCCACCATACTTTGCAATCCTCAAAAGCATTTCTACGTCCACAAATGAAATGATGCATACGTACATATGAACCGTTACGGATCAGTTAAGGGTTTGGGGGGTTTAATACTTAATGCATTTTTGTGAAAATAATTAATGTGTGCTCTATGTCCACGGCGACACATACCTACTTATGAACCATTATGTATTGGTTAAGGGGGTTTAACACTTAATGCATTTTTGTTAAAATACTAATGTGTGCATTACGTTCTGTGATGGATACGTACGTATGAACCATTATACATCAGTTAAGGTTTTGGAGGGTTTAATACTTAATGTATTTCTATTAAAATATTAATGTGTGCTCTACATCCACCAAAGTAGTGACGCATACATAAATATGAACCATTATGGATTGGCTAAGGTTTTTGGGGGTTCAATACTTAATGCATTTGTGTTAAAATATTAATGTATGCTCTATGCCCATAGTGATGTGTACATATGAACCATTATGAATCAGTTAAGGTTTTGGGGGGTTTAATACTTAATGCATTTCTATTAAAATACCAATGTGTGCTCTATGTGCATCGACACATACATAAGTACAAACCATTATGGATCGGTTAAGGTTTTGGAAGTTTTAATACTTAATGCATTTCTATTAAAATATTGATGTCTGTTGTATGTCCACAGTGATGCATACATACATATGAACCATTATGAATCAGTTAATATTTTGGGAGGTTTAATACTTAATGCATTTCTATTAAAATAATAATGTGTGCTCTACATCCACAAAAGTAGTGAGTCAGACGTAAACATGAACCATTATGGATTGGTTAAGGTTTTGGGGGTTTAATACTTAATGCATTTCTTTTAGAGTACTAATGTGTGTTCCTTTGGTGAACTTAAATTTTAGGTAACTGAAGGCCGTTGTAAATGCATGAAAAATTATAATAGACTATGGTGATTACTACGTATTCACTTTGGAGAGAAATTAGCAGACCTTTCCTTGGTCTCTACATCATGGAACTCCTCTTTAAATTCAACCCAACAATTCTATGGGAGTTGCAGCTTAGACCACTGGTGAGGAAGATCCCCTACTGACATAAATAAAAATGAAAAGACAGCTAATTGTTAGAAAAATGGATATGCAGACAAGGTCCACCAGGAAGGTGGTGGCTACTTTTTGGAAAATTTGGTGATCCATGCTTTTCATTTGCTTCATTTCTACTTATGATTTTGCTACTAATGCTAATGATATTAAGAATCCATCATCATTTTCATTCTTGCATGAAGCTTTTGATGCCAATAATAAGCCATCATCATTTTCATTCTTGTGTGAAGCTTCTGATGATGACAATATTGATAATCCATCATCATTTTCATTTTTGTGTGAAGCCTCTAATGACAATAATATTAAGAATCCATCATCATTTTCATTTTTGTGTTATAATCATAAAGCTTCTGGTGCCAGGACTATTAATAATCCATCATCATTTTCATTTTTTCTTAATAATCATAAAGCTTTGGTTGATAATGAGTGGTGAGGTACCCCTACACTCAACCATATGAATATGAACATATATGCACCTTCCGTTCGAACTCTGTAGATGCACTAGTTGTGGTATCTAGATAGTTACATGTTGATCGTAGGTCGCTGTCTTCACACCTAGACTAGTATTTGCTTTTTCACGTATGGTTTTGTCCAGAGTGAGGTGTATCATGTGTGCCTAAACTAGTGCTACTCCTAGAGGTAATGGAAAATAACTTTGTCTTAAGCTAAGAGGGAGTGGGAGAAGAGAATTTAAGCTAGCCTAAGTGCAATGAGCATCCATCCTTAATCATCCATATACATCTTGGACCTCATGTACTACTTTTGGGATTACCAAGCGTATATTACTTGAGCGCTCCTAGATACGCTACTGGGTTACCAAGTAGTCACACTTAAATGCTCATGATTAACAGGGATAGAAAATGAAGGTAAATAATAATTAATTAAGAAATAATAAATAATAATAACAGTTAAGCGATTAAAACTAAGTGAATGCTACAATGATGAAGTAATCTCGATCTTTATTGTCGATCATGTACGTGTCCAAGTACATCACACTTGAATAAAGGTTCCATACAATTACAATCATCACACTGTGGGCATGCACTGGGGAAAGAGTTGAGAGGAACTAAAAATGAATAAAAGGACTTTACTTCTACACTTAATAACTTTAACTTACCTCCTCTTTCCTATGTGCCTAAATGTGGTATTTATAAGCTTACACAGGAGCCATGATATCATGTATCTAATATCATTAGCCAGGCCACTATATCACATACCTAATATTGTGGATCTGATATATGAGCCTAATAATTCATGGTTCATCATACCCACACGATTGAATGAAAACTCATCCTCAAGTCAAACAAAATGAGAATAAGTTCTGTTGATTACATAGTGGATAGGTATGGGATTATTGACTAGTTAGAAATTTATTCATGCCATAGTGGAGAGTTTAACATAATAAAATTGGGACACAAACATAGACTTACAAAATTTATTGAAACTCATGTGGTACTTGGTCGTAGTGGTTCCTCCATGGGTCTCTTCCCCTGGTCTTGTGCTCCAGGTTTTGGAATTTGATGGCTTTGAAGGAGTGCTTGGAGCTTTTCCTCTTCAATTTAGGGATCTTGTGCCATCCATGCTGATGTTTCAATGTTCGATGAAGTTGCCACCTCCCATGGACACAACAGTTGTGAGAACATTTGGTTGGCCTTGACATACCAAGCCACAACTAGCCGTCATTCCTCTTCATAGGCTCTAGCTTTATCCTTGTATTACTGGTAATCCATAAGTCATCGAACCAAGTCTTCCATGACATATTTTTGTCCTTGGTAGTTGGTTTTGACCACCTCTAACTCAGAATTTGCCACTTCTAATTTCTACAGCATCTTCTAAAAGTTGACCCTGACTAATTGTTCTCGTAACTACTAGAGGTTTTCTTGGAGAACATTCCTTTGTTTTTCTATGATGGTCAATTGGAGATTATCAATGGCAAGTTGTTTATTCTCCTCTTGTAAGGCCTTGAGTGCTTTGACATGTGCATAGATTTGAGCCTTGTGCCTTGGAAGCATCCCAATCAGCCTTCTCTTTCTTCTCTGTCATTCTTTTATTTTCTGCCAACAATTTACTAAGTTGCTTTATCTGGAAGGACTCTATTTGGTCTATGGGAATGAATTGAGATCGGTCTTGTTGTTTATCTTGTAGGGTGACGAGCTTCTCTTGGAGTCTTTCCAACTTTGCCTCTGCATGCTCGACCTTGATCTCTACCATAACTAGCTTTATTTTTGTGGAGGTGAGGTATGATTGAGTTGTTGTGACATCTTGAGTGATGTGAAATAAGGATGTCATCACTTGTCCTATCTACAGCAACCGATCGAGAACATCCTCATGCTCCACAGGAGTCATTGAGGGACCGGCCAAATTTTAAGCATTGCGTGCTCCTGTAAAGTTTGCTGGTGGCAAAATAGGGACATTGAATGATTCTTTTATGTGGTCCATGACCACTTCTACGACTCCTGCTACATCTTGGTGCTGCATGACCACTACTATGGTCCCTTCACTAGTTTCTAATTGCACCTAAAAAGATGCATCATTCCTTGAGATCTATTTTGACCAATGTGATGTCCCTCCTCCTATTTGAATTGATACCTTGCCCCATGCGTGATCGATTGAGACCATGGGTTGTACGAAATTTTCTATGATCCTGAAGAGATTGGTCTCATCATGGCTTCCCTAATTAACCATCTCAGCGATGGCCTTGAGATGGCTCATTAACGATCGATAGTCTTGTGATGGTGGTGGTGGTTGGTCTTGCTGGCCTGTGCTGGGCCTTACTTCCTATTTTTGACTAGGCCTTGTGCTTGGAAGTTGGATAGACCCTATAGTTTGAGGTGCAATGGGCCCCACCATCTATTCTTGTTTAGGCTAGAGTGTCTCACTAGTGCTTTTCCTTGCGGCTAGTGGCTTTAACAATTCAATAAAGGAAGCATTTTGGGCCCTTTTGGGGACGTCATTGGTGTACCCTAGAATTCTAGCACATCAGCACAACTTCCTGATGAGATAGGGGAAGGGAAATGTGAACTTCCCTATCTTATGTTCTTCGAACTACCTGAAAATCTCTATAAGATATAGATGGGGTAGGTTGGCATTAAACTTGCCCATCAATATAGCACTTCCTTTAGCCACATACGTGGAGATTCTATTCAATCCTTTTGTGGGGAAGATGTGATAAGTGCCAATATTAAAATAGATCCTCTCTTCTAGTGTAAGCTCTCCATATGCTTTGTCTTCCTTGCCATACGTCCTTTTCAACCAGATCTTCTGTGCATCAGCATTGAAGCGAGTGGGTAGGTGAGCAACCTTTGGCCCTGTATTCGAAATATTTAACACTTTTGAAATGGATTTAGTAGAGAAATCCATAGAAACACCAACAATATCAATAGTGGTACCTTCTTCTTTATTGTGCCAAAATTGGTACGTCTCTCCCAGGTACTAGGCACCACTTTCAGAGAGAATAGGCCATAATGGGGATCCTTTGAGTTGGTCCCTAACTAGCTCAGGAGCGAATTTAGTGAAAGGTCCAAAGTTTAGTTCCACAATCATGGCTGTTAATGTGGGCCATTCATGAATCACCTAAATACATTCTAGGGACAATGTGAGATGTTATCCCTATTCAAGTGCTCCCCCGGCTCCTCCTTCAGCCTATCCCGATTACATAGTAATAGGAGGCTCTTGATGGATGCTGAATGATTGTGCCTCCTATTCTGTACATTCCTTGAGAGATGCCTGGCCTCTACCTCTCCTTGGTCGTTTGGACACACCTTGAGAGGGTCCTCCTTGCTATCCACGTTTAGGAACCATCTGCAATCACACAGGGCCATTTATTAGTAAGGTTAGCTACAAAATTTAATTTATACCTTACTTCTTTCCTTTAATAAATTCATGTCTTGTTTAGTGTGATGTAGAGTTAGAGAATTTTATGAGAACGTCCCCTAAAAGTTTTGATATTAGGCCCAATTTGATTAGGTGGCTCCAAAATTTAATTCTCATGGTGTGGGTGAAGAGATAAAATTGATTTGGTAATGTGTGTAACATTTTTACAGTCATTTACCCTTTATAATATCCTTCAGGTGATGATGAATTTTGGAAAAATTATGTGCAACTGGAGTGTACCCTTCTCCCACAACTAAATTAAACACTTCAAGTTTAAATAGGTTCAATTGGAATGGGAATCAGAGCATTAATGAGCAAGTTATGGATGTCTNGGGGGTGGGGGTTGGGAATATATATAGTTTTTATGGATGCGATATTGGGTACCTGATAGCACAGAATCAATATCGCATCGGACCCAATATTGGGTACTCGATATTGTGACCCATTGAAAATAGGGTACTTGATAAATTTGAAGAATTTTTGAATTCCAAGGCCAAGAATGAAGGATCTGATATTAATTTGGAAGGTTCAGGGTAACATTGGATAGACCGGAAGGCACCAAAAATATAATGGAGTAGAATCTGACAATGAAATTCATGAATAGGATGATGAAAAAGGGCATGTTTTGGTTCATAGGAACATTTGAATGAGAAGGATGATAAGGGAAAGAATAACATTAAGAAATGCAGTGCTCAGAGGGTATAAAATGATGTGATGATGATGTGCAATGAGTGTAAATTACAAAGGTTACACATGTGGGTCCTCTCCAAAGTAGGTTCCTACCTATGATGCCCTTACGTAATCATACTTAAAAATTTCCATAGGCACTAAAATGTTCAAATGTAATGCCCACCAGTTGCACAAAACACACACATGTAGATACCACTGTGATGAGATATGAATTCAATGCTACACAAGACATGAGTCACAAATACATGAACAATGAGATGAGGTGAATTGTAGAAGGGATTGTAGAGATTGGGACATGAGGTAACTAACCTAGGATACAATGAATCCTAAGTGTAGGGTGTGATTAATGTGTCATTAGCCTGTTGCTTCAAAATCAAGACCAAGTCCATTCCTCCGATCAGTGACATCGCATTGTTTCATCCAATGATGGGCAACCATAAGTGCACCACGATAGCAAGGTGTATGATCACTTGGCATTTTGTCCAAGGGAGGAGTGATTTGGAATATATGACACACACACAATTTTTTTCTTTTGATCTTTTCTTGTGTGGTTCATCTTCTTTTTTTTAACCGCTTTGGCACTTTGTCCTTTCCAACAGTGAACTAGAGAAGCCACCAACCTTTAGGAATGGATGCATGTCTTTTCAGTGGGACACCTAGAACAACATTGAGTTTCTAATGAGTTCCTTTATTACTCTTCCATTTTTCATTAGATCTACAAGGAGCTTAGTACAACTAGGCTACATGATTGCACCTATAGATGTCACCAAAGAGAATCCACAAGTTCCCTTGATGTCACACCTTGGCCATTTCTTCTTAGTCCATCATTCTTTGCTCTGGGCATAATGAGCATAAAATTACTTTTAAGTTTTCATGATGAAAAGAATATCATCGTACCCAGAGTAGAACCTCTTATTAATAGAATGGTGGGTGGATGTGGTGGGCTCACTATCTAAATAATTATTCACCTGAGACTTGATAGCATAGAACAACACCTCAACCAATGAGTCACATGAGTGTTTTATTCATAGATGAGATTATCCATAAAAAGATAAAAAGATAAAACAACAAATAATAAATAAAATAGCAAATTGAAAGATGAAAACTGAAAAATAAAACATTATGAAATTTGAAGAAAAGGAAAAACATTTATTAATTCTACTTATTAAAATGAAGTATATCCCCATAACTAATCTTTTGAGCATGGCTAGAATTAATAATTAGAAAATTTGGATCCATGCATTTTGGGAATATTGGAGTTTGGTCATATCCAAACCACTGGGTGTCCTTTGATGTGGTGGTTGGAATATACCCAAATTGGGGTTCACACACTTGATTAAAGTAAGCATAGTGGGGAAATTTATAAGATGAAGTTAATTGATAAGGAGTTGACCCACCACAGCACCCATGACTGTAACATGCTATGCAAGGATCGATGTGTCTTCCTACATGGCTATATTCACTAGGCCACATGGTTGTTGGAGTATTGATTAGTGGCCCTGATAAAGTAACATGAGGCATTGGTTTCGAGGAGAAAGATGCACCATAGTGTTGAACTTGTGCTGAGTTGGAGGATGTAGTGGTCTCGGAACTATGCATTCCATTTTTATGGTCATGTCTAAAGAAGGGACACCTTTGATTTTGTGGAGGATTTCCCTTGTGGTTGACAGTAGCAGCACAAGTAACATTCGTGGGTCAATAATGTGGTGCAAATCCTTCCAACATAACTAGTGGCAATGTAGAAGGAGTTGAAGGATGAGAATATTGAGTTTGAGGAGAAGTGTAAGGCACATGAGGGGGTGATTTTGTTGGAGAGGACATGGGCTAATAGTACTTAGGAGAATGATAAAAATGTGTTGAGATAGAGGATGTTGATCTAGTTGGGGAAACAGGATGCTGAACTTGATAAGTGCTTAGGTTTGGATGGTATAAAGGGTATGACTAGTATGAGGGTGGCCTTCCCAATGATTGGGGATTTTTCCACTGTGATTGAACACAATATTTTTGTATGAAATTTGGATGTAACATTCTTTTCCAATGCTCATATAAATGTAACAAGGTTGGGCATTGACATTTGGGGTGATTGTATAGGAAAATGTTACATTGATACGTATGGTTAATAGTTGAGTTCTTATCCTTATTCTCTTCAACCCTTCTTTTTGATTTTTTAGTGCTCGAATATTTTTGGCATATTCTCCACATTTTTCATGTATCTATTCCATCATCTTATTGATCTTTTCCTCAATTTCATCTAGTGATTGTAGTACTAGAAAAGATGGTTCCACCTCCTTGCGATGAGTTGATTTCTCCTCTTCACGATCATGGACCTTTGCTAATTTGAGATTTTGGTCCCATTAAGAGCTTTTAAAATTCTCCCATTTGGCCATTTCTCCTTTTTCTTTTGCTACCCACTGAATAAGCTCTTGGAATTGGTGGGTTTGTAGCTCATAGAGTTGACCTTGGGCATACATCCCTAAGGTTTCCATTGTTTCATTACGGAGCCCATCTATGATGTGATACATTAGCCTTTCCTTAGAGAAACCATGGTCTGGGCAATTGTTTAACAACGAATAGTATCTTTCTAAGGCCATGTCCAAGGGTTCATGTTTCACTTGTTTCCACTCTTGGATTTGTCTCCTCAAGGCTGACACTGTTGCATAAGTTTGATATCTTTCATTGAAGAGTTCTACCATTGTCAGCCAATGTTGAATTGATTTTGATCTTAAGGACCTATACCATACTTTTGCTTGGCCAATGAGTGTCAGAGGAAAGAGCTTAAGTTTTTTCCAACCATTACCAATATTGTTCCATACATAGGCATCATGGAAGGCTTGTAAATGATGTTAAGGATATAAATCATAGCCTCCTGAAAACTTGGAAAAGTTGTTTAAATCAAGCTTGGGTAGATAACTTTCCTTACGATGCCTATGAGATATTTGAATAGCCTCTTGTATATGCATTAGGCTCTTAGTGATTAGTAGGGGTTCATCGTGACTAGGTAGGTTATGAATTTGTGAGTTGGGACGATGTTGTCTTTGTTTATGTACATAGGAGACCCCTGCATAAGATTGAGTACTCCAAACTTTATCTTCATCACCATATAATTCGTTGGTTCTCCAATGAATTGCCTTACTAGTTATTGCATTGTCATAGTCTTGTGAGAGAGAAATTGTGATGAATTATGTGTGACTTATCTGTAATTAGTTTCTCTCTAAAAGATATATCGTCAAGGCTTTGTTACAGCGATCTTGGATGATGTAACTAATCCAGATAACTAGAACCATCCTCTGCAATGGTGTAATTGATGAGTGGTGAGGTACCCCTACACTCAACCATACGAATATGAGCATGTACGCATGATCCGATCGAACTCCATAGATGGACTAGTTGTGGTATCTAGATAGTTACACGTTGATTGTAGTTCATTGTCTTTCCACCTGGACTAGTATTTGCTTTGTCACGTATGGTTTAGTCCAAAGTGAGGTGTATGATGTGGGCCTAAACTAGTGCTACTCCTAGAGGAAATGGAAAATAACTTTGTCTTAAGCTAAGAGGGAGTGGGAAAATAGAATCTAAGCTAGCCTAAGTGCGATGAGCATTCATCCTTAATCATCCATACATATCTTGGACCTCGTGTACTACTTCTGGGATTACTAAGTAGTCACACTTAAATGCTCATGATTAAGTCATACTCATTCCATGTTTAATAACAGGGATAGAAAATGAAGGTAAAGAAATATTAGTTAAGAAATAATAAATAACAATAACAGTTAAGCAATTAAAACTAAGTGCATGCTGTAATGATGAAGTAATCTCTATCTTTATTGCTTTTCATGTGCGTGTCTAAGTACGTCACACTTGAATAAAGGTTTCATACAATTACAATCATCACACTGCGGGCATGCACTAGGGAAAGAGTTGAGAGGAACTAAAAATGAACAAAAAAACTCTACTTCTACACTTACTGACTCTAACTTACCTCCTCTTTCTTGTGTGCCTAAATGTGGTATTTATAGGCTTACACAGGAGCCACGATATTGTGTATCTGATATTGGTAGCTAGGCCATGATATCACGTACCCAATATCATAGATCCGATATTGAAGCCTAACAATTCATGGTTCATCAGTTGCCACAGCTACAAGCAAGATCTTCAATGTTATAGCTATGGAGCCAAAGGAGATGGAGTCACTGATGATCAAAAGGTATGGACTTGGACTTGGCTAGTTTTTATTCAATGAGTTCAAAATTAGAAATGGAATGAAATGAAGATAATTCAGTTAGGAATTTGCCAACCTAGTATTTTGTGTGGTGTTGCATGGACAAGATCAAGTAGCTCATCATCAGTTCTGTTACATTATTATATTATATATGTTATGGATCAATCCACTAAATCTTTTGCTTTTTCTAAAAGCAATTAATTGGGAGTGGTTTGGACTATGGAAAATTTAAGCAACCCACAAACAGTGTTTTGTAGTGCAAATGATTATTGCCAATAGTAACTTACTATATTACCTTACAATTTAGTAGCATTGCAAAGAGAAAAATAAGGTGTTATATCTATTTTATATATGATATATTATATACCTAATTATTGCATTCTTTTTTTAGGATTTTTTGACAACTTGGGTTGCTGCATGAAATGATGCTACCTCGCCTAAGGCACTGGTGGTCCCTGCTGGCAAGACCTACCTTGTATCACAAATCACGTTCACCAACCCTTGCAATGGCAAATTATACTTTCAAGTACTTGGAAAATTGTATATTTCAAATAGCACAATTGGATATTATTTAGCTTAAAATAGTTGTTATTTTATAAATTATTTTTTTCTCATGATTTCTCTTTTCCTGGTCTACTAAATTTATGCACATACACTAAATTTTCTTTTGTTAATAGATTGACGGGATGGTGATAGCACCTTTGGAAATAAGTGCTTACGGAGGTCAAGAAAAGCAATTTTGGATTTTTTTTGAGCATCTGCAAGATTTCGTGTTATAGGCCAACGACAACATTAATGGCAATGCTCATTAGTGGTGGACATGCAAGAACACATGGGTACTGCTAGTATCATAAAACCCATTATGTATTCGCTTTGATTGTGAAACCTCTATGGTCTATTTTTTTCCCATCTCACAGGGCCCTTTTCTTTCTTTCTTTCTTTTTTTCCTTGTTTGTGTAGCAATGTGCATCAGCCCTGACTGTAAGAAATTAAAGCTAATATTCTTTTACATCTTAACAGATTTAAGGGTAAAATTGATGTACTTTAAATTTGAATTTCTAGGGAATCACATTCAATAATGCAAATAATGTAGAATTGAGGAACTTGAGAGTGATGAACAACCCACAACTACATGTCTTGTTGGTGGGTTCATCCAAAATTATGGTATGTGGACTGAAAGTGCAGGCATTGGAGACAAGTCCAAACACCCATGACATTCACATATCTCGTTCAAACAATGTCATGCTAGATTCCTACGTAATTAACATAGGCATATGCTTTTTTTCTCTTTGGATTTGCACTGTAGCCCATGTCCATGTGTCTTATGACCTGCTTCACTAGATATATCAACGTCATTGTAGGGGATGGTTGTGTTTCCATGAATCAAATGTCATCCAACATCAACATAATGAATTTGGTGTGTGGACCATGGCATGGAATCAGTTAAATTTATTCACTCATTTATTCAACTACTTCTTAATTGTGTAATAACTATACCAACTAAATATATTAATGCAATTGAAGGATGAAGAAAAAGTAAGTTTAGAATTTTATCATTCTTAGTTACTAAGATGTTTAAATAGTAATGATTGAAAAATGTAGGATTTCAAACTCAGTAATGTGGCTCATTTGCTCTATCTTGACATTTAAGTTAGAACAGTAGTAGATCTTAAATGATGATAGAGTTGGTACATTTGTCAGTTAACAAGGTAATATGTTTTTGATTTCTCAGCACTGGACGCCTTGGGAAAGACAACTAAAAGGATGAAGTTACAGAAGCATTAGGGAATGGTGCTATGCTCCACAATACCTCTGATGGAGTTAGAATAAAAAAATGGTAGGTAAAGTTTGTAAATTTAATATCATATGGATCTTTTCTACCTTGGAAGAAGTTACTAAAAGAAATTTTAGGATTTTCTACATTATCTATAATCTTATGAGATTCCTTATATAGATCTCTTTCAGTAGTTTAGGATTTTCCTCCCCTATGGGACTTTGTAGGCCCTTTTAGAAAGATCAATATGAAGCTTTTTAATGATAATCTTTTAGAAGTTTCATCACTAAGAAGTTTAGTGTTCATTCCTACAATGTAGGGTCCTAGGAGGACTAATGATCAAGTAATAGTTTAACCCTTTATGTATCTTTCCTGATACTAAGTTACATGAATCCATCATCTTGATTTTTCTTTTGATGCGACTCATGAACTTGTCTCAAGTTTAACAGTGCTACCATCCTTTGAGTTTTTATTATCCAAGCAATTGATGCATATCAAAGATGAATATTGTTGTTGGTGGAGGGAGGCAGAGAGCTTGAATCTAGAGTGGTGTTTTAGAACATTGAAATGAAAAATGTGCAGGACCCTATAATCATAGATCAATTTTACTATGATAGCAGAAAGCTTAAAGCCTCCCACAACCACACCATGAACCATGTAATCATAGATAATTTCTATTACAATAGGAAAAAGATTAAAGACTTCCACAACCATCCACACATGATGCCATCCACCCAAGATGCCATCTCTCTAAAATGCAGCAATTTTACATCCTGCAGCAATTCAATGTTTGTTAATGTGAATCTTACTTATGTTTTAGCATATGACACTGCTGTTGCTGCTAATGTTTCTTCTTCTATGAAATGAGATGCACAAAAGAATGCAAAATTTGACTGCAACAATGTTGATGTTTCCACCATTGTGCTTGGCTTCCCTTCCCTATCTAGTTCAACGTTGATGATGATCAATGCCTAAGTTGTTGATGGGCTGAGGCCCACTTCTTAAGTACAAATAAGATAATCAAGACCTACCATTTAGCCCCTAAAATAATACACTAAAATTAATTTAAATTTTTTATTGGATTGTCTTGGTTGCTTTTTACATGGATGGCTTTATAATACTTCGGTAGAAAGTAGATACTTGATTTCCTATAACCTACGCAGTTAGAAATTTGATACAAGTTGAGTGAGTTTCAAAGTTATGGATTGAATACACCTCGTAATTCCTATGTTAATCCCCAAATAAGGAGGGCCAAATAAATTAAAGAATTAATTTATCTATATGAAAGCATTGTGTTATTTAATGATTGGGAACGGGTGAGATGTTAAAAGCATGATGTATTTGATATTAGTGATTGGTTTTGTGGGTAAGAATATAATTTTATGACTATTTAACTTGTTTTTTTGTTTTCTAGAACAAATGGTATAATTAAAAGGTATTTATAAACATCATATGTTTATATTACAAGGACCATCACTTGGAGTGATGCTAAACTGCTTGTTTTGCAAGTTGTAAGACCTGGGTTCGAGCTTGTGCCTAGTCACTCAAAAGAAGTTAGGCTTTTGCTTATTCACTAACCCTCATAAGATGTTGCCTTAGTGGGATAAGCATGTTTAAATTACAAATTGAGATTGGGTTTTTGCTTATTGACCAACCGTCATAGGACCCTAGCTTGGTGGGATGAGCATGTTTAAATTACAAATTATTATGATAATTATTGCTCTGTAGTTATCCTTGGTCAACTTGTAAATGTATAAAATTTACATACAACTCACCTATTCTTATTTATAGCTTTTCTTTTACTCCAATGAAGCCTTCTATGTGATTTTCTTTTCTTATTTATTGAAACACCATAAAATTTCAGGACCCTCATGCTTTAGTAGAGTCTTGGAATTTGGGCAAGGATTTCCACAAGCGCAGCATCATGATGGGTTGACAGAATAGTGTAGGCACCAAGGATAGACTATATAGTCCAACAAGTTTTCTATCTCTAGGGCTGACAGGCCTACTAGACTCTCTAGCCTGCCCAACTGGATAGTTAACTCAACTGGCAGTCTACCCAAGGACCATGTTAGGAGTTGTCGAAAGTGTTTAGGATGAGCAAAATAGTTCAGCAAGTTTTCTAGCATAGAACTATGCTATGCTACACTATGCTATGCAGCGTAGTAAGCCTTGAAGAGATCAATTAGGCTTCCAAGATGTATGTTGATGACAAGTTGGTCTTCCAAAGTATTTGCCCATGTTGCAACCATCAAGAAAACTTACTCCACCAACATAGGGTGCTACGCCATGCTATGCTATGCAGTGTAGCAGCACGTAATAGGGACAAAGCACAAAAAGGACCCCCCTTTTCCATGTAAATTTAACAAGAAGATTGCACTTGGCAATGCTGCAGCCTCCAAACCTAGTTGTCCCACTTAGCCCTTAGGCCTCAAGCAAAGTTTCTTGGTAGAAAATGGTAGATTGAATAAGGAAGCATGATACACTGGCCCCTATGCTGTGCTATGCTACATAGTGTAGCACACTGTGGAAATAATGCAAAGATGATAGAAATGTTCCAAAGACGAATTCAGCAAGTTTGAAGGCTTTTTGGCATGGAGGACAAAAGTTGTAGTCGTTTGCTTGACCAAGCCTCACACAAATGCCCTCGGCTCCTACACAAGTTTTCTATTAAGACCAGTGGCTACGCTATGCTGCCCTACGTAGCATAGCATAATGTAGTGAGTGGTTACTTACTCTACGCCAATGTGCTGAACAACGTAGGTAGTGCAATACTAGCATAGAGGCATCAAGACGTCTTCGGTTAGCTAGAACTTGTCGGCAATGATTATTCTCACACACCTACATAGTACACCCAATTTTGCACCTTGTGGGGCCCAAGACATGTGGCATTCAGACCATGTTTTTCTCCTGCTCCTAGCCCTATAAATACCCTAGTAAACAACACTCAAAGGGTTGGCTGTTGGCTTGAGTGGTACCTAGCTTCTAACTTGGCTTTCAAAGAGCATAGTTGGCAATTTGTAGCACCCTAGTTGGCTTTGAGTTTACTGTTTGGTTCTATAGTTTAGAGATCCGTGACCATACTGCTTTGTGTAAGCTGTGCCTCTTCTATGTTGTGTGTTCTGTTGTATACCTTTCAGCAAAGCAAAGGATCAAACCCATGACCTTGGGGAGATGCACTTTCTCACCCGAGTCTATTTTGCTATTTTCTTACTATCATCATTATTTTGCACTATTTTTACTGCTTTACATTTATTGATTGTTGATTTACCTCACGTGCCTTGCTTCCAAAAAAAACATTTACAAAAGGTTAAGATACATCGATTAAGTCCTTTTCTAATCGACTAGACCATTCAGGGCACCCCACTTCCATTTCTCTCCAGCACGGTCCTCGCATGGATCCGGGGTTAAACTATTCACCTAGAAACCTCTCAGTGTTCCAGCCACTGACGTTTTTGGTCGCAATAGTTTTTGGCGCTAGAAGGAGGATCTTTTGGTGCCCTTTCTTTATCTTTTGGGTAGTCTTGCACAATATCTGTACCTTGTCACCTACTAGCATAAATGTGACACCCTCGCGGTTGTTTACGCATTGTGTGGTGCAGACTAGTCGCAATGATGGTTCCTTTGGAACCCAATAGGATGAAAAGCCTCTGATCGCTTATTGATCTCTGTGTTTCTCATTTGCAATTTCTTTTTGATCATTCAAAATGATTCCCACAACCACTGCCATTTCCACCTCCAACTTTGAGGTTCCTTTCTCAGCTCAAAATACCATGGGTGTCGAGCGACCACCTAGCCCAGTGCTGGCACCATGCCAGTCTCTTAGGATTCGACATCTATCACCTAAGTTCTTAGCGCAAGATGCAGAGAATTATGAATTCCTCTGTGGAAAGATCTAGGTAGATCTATCCCTGGATCACCAAGAACTTGAGGACAAATGCAACTTTGAGTTCCTTCATCAGAACAAGAGGGAATTTATCCCTACCCCTGATGTTACCATCCCCCTAATGGAAATGTATCAGTAGATCTTAGACTAGCTGATGTGAGTCAGTAAGTCTAGGGAATGAGATACAACATCTCATTACGATGAGGCATTCTAGGACGGACAGGAAGTCCTAGACTCCGATTTTGAGGATGGTGGCCAGACCTACCCTGTAGTTATTCCTCCCACCATGGTCTTTTGGTCAAACCTACTCTTTGCTTCTACCCCCTTCATGGTTGCCACAACCCTGCCACAATCTACACCCTTGTTAGTCATGGCAAGTCATTCTGCACCTCCTACGTATCAACAAGGGGGCCCTTCAGCTTCATCCCTAGTCACCCTGCCTTCTCAGTCTGCTCCAGCAGCATACATAACATCGCTTATAGCTATGCTACCATATGTACATACTCTGCCTACATCTTAGTCACATGTGAACTTCGCCTTTGCTCCCTCATCTGCACCTATTCCTCCACCAGTAGCCAACCTAGTCTCAATGGCGTGGTGGGCCCCAGCCCCTTCCTTACCTATGAACCAACCTTCTCAAGTATCATACTACATGCAACCCCAAGCTCACTAGCTTTTGCACGTAGTACAACCTAGTGCAAGGCTATGGGCTGCCCTGCCAAGTAGGCAAACTATCAACCCCACAGCCCCACCAACGGTCGCCACATTAACAGCACAACCCACTAGGTGGTAGACTGCCCAAGCACGTCATTCATAGGAGTGGCACCAACAACGTCTCCGATGGGCCATGCCGCTGCCTCTACACCGCAACCCCCATCGGCATACATGACGGTTGCTCAAGCAGCCCTGCAACCATCTACAGTGTCACAGGGTCTGGACCAAGCATTCCAACTTATCCAGATCCTCACTGAAGAGATTAAATGTCTCAAAGCCACTGGTTCTGACACAGTGCAAGTCATGGATTTCTACCAAGACGATCCCATCAGCCCAATCATTGTCATGCTCACGTTATCCCCTGGGATGCCACTCCCCCAATTCACAAAATACAATGGGAAGGGTGATCCCAATGCACATCTAGTCATGTTTAGATATGAATCTTTGTTGTTGCAGCAGTGTCCGCACACTATTATCCATGTCTTTGCTATGTCTCTGATGGGAAAAGCTTTAGACTGGTACTGCATGCTCCCATGTGCCTCCATCTCAACTTTGAAGGAGCTATTGACTCAATTTGTGATCCACTTCAAGTATAACTTAAAGTCAGAAGTCACACTAGATCAGCTTATGAGCATCAAGCAAGACCTGCTTAAGTTGGTGCAAAATTTTATGCAACGATGGAGCGCTACCCTGAATAAGATCTGTGAGCCTATCGCGGAGGTTCATCTGTTGGCTATCTTCAAGGGGGCAGTAAATGACTTTATCAGGTCAAAATTGTACTACCTAGCCCCATGCTCTCTCAATCAAGATTTTGCCTAGACAAAGAGCATCCAAGATGCAGCTGAAGCTAGTAAAGACTCGATCTATGTTGCATACAAAAATTCATATGCCAAAGAGGATAAAAAAAAAGGCAAGGCTGTGACAGCCACGGTGGCCACTGTGGAGAACAAGGCCAAACCCAACAACAACAACAACAAGAAAGTGGCCACAACATTGACTAACCCCACGCCTAGCCTAAATAACACTGCTCAACCCTCAACGTTAGCACCAGAGGCATCAAGCTAGCCTAAACCCAACTTCAAGCCTATAGACCACTCCAAATACACCGCTCTACCCATCAAGGCTTCAGAACTTCTGAAGAAATTTTTGGGGATTGGGTATATTCAATAGTAGAACTACTTCCTGCCTATGTGCGATTTGGATCTGGAAATTTGAGATTGAATGTGTATGATTTGGAGCCGTTTTGGGCAGGTCACGCTGGACTCATGCGGCAACGTGACCTACAGTGTGACCTCAAAAACTTGTAATCTTGAGCTAAAATCTAGAATTTTTAAAGGCTAGGACCCATAGTTATCAATAGTGGACCCTAAGGATGACTTGCACCCTTGAAATCAAGTCATTTTGGCTCAGTTTTGGGGCTCCCAGAGTTGGTCACGCTGGACTCATGCTGTAGCGTGACCTACAAAAACTGTGTAGTCTGGCTTGAAATTTGGACTCCTGAATGTTGAGACTTGGAGTGGAAATCAGTGGCTCTTGAGGATGGCTTTCACCCTTATATTTGGACCACTTTTTTATTTGATTTTGAAACTGTTGGAGTTGCTCATGCTGAGGGCAAGCTAGCTTGACAGTGTAATCAAGTTGGCTTGAGCAAGCTGGACTTGAGTTTCATGCCTTAGTCAAATTTTACCTCTTGAATGCTCAAAAGGGCTTGAGTTGTTCTTGTTTCAAAGTGTTAGGCCAAAATTAGTGGTGTCTTAGAGTGGCTAACCTAAGATGAGCCCGTGTCCATCTTTGGGGGTATCTTGTCCATGCCAGCCACTAAGCATCATAGAATCTCCTCCTCAGTTAAGTTGGCCCAATTTTCTTCCCCCAAATCAATGCTTGCCACAATCTTCCCCTTCTCCATAGCTATCCAAGTGGGTGGCCTTAGAGAAAATGTGGTAGTAGTGGTCTCCCTAGAAGGCAAGGTCATCTCCCTCTTAGGAGATTCACTCACCACCACCTGTTGCGTAAATTTCTCATAGGCCTTGGTAGCACTGATTACATCAAGAAATAACTTATGGGTATGCAACTCAACGGAAGCATCTTGATAGTTCTGACGGTAGGAAGCACGTTTCACCTTGTACATGTACTTATGATTTTTCTATGCTTGCCCCCATTCATACACATTAACACTGTAATCTTTCCAGTCCTAGTTTTTGTAGGCTAGTAGATCCATCTGCAAGTGTTGCTCAATTATTTCACATGTAGCCTCATTTTTACCTCATATGGGTGACAATATCTTGCATAATCAATCACAGCCATATGCCAACTACCATCAAAAGTATCACGGGCCATCAAGAACTCATTTCTTGACCGTAGATCTTCCAGTTCAACCATTCGGCTAACTTTCTCCTTCTCCAGCTTCTGGACTTGCTTCTAGAGGTCTTCATTGACATACCTACTCTCCCATAGAGATCTTGCCAAGTACAGTGTGCATTTACTTGCCTTCTTGTATATATTACAAGGTACCTTGGTTACATCTGGTGGGAGTTTAGGTATAGCGTCAACTTCAACCACCTATCTTGGGTCCCACTTCAATCAAGAAGCTGTTATATCCAACATGAGGAAGCATGAGTCATGAGATGATGGTAATAATATAATGACATAGAGTGAAAATGTCGTAATGCAAAAAAACCTATTTTTGGATCAATTTGCCTTAAACAGTTGATCATATCATTAACTACCCCCTCCATAAAGGTAAACTTATCTAGGGTCTCAGTCCATGGTTGGAGGTGAAATGAGGAGGAAGAATTAGGAGCCTTAGTAGTAGTGTCCTCTATGCAAAAAAACATGTTAGCATGGTAAAGAAGAGGAAAAAAATTGAAAAATAACATAAATGACAGTTCAAAGCTCCTACCTAGCAAACCCTTAGGGGTGAAATTGGGGGAATCGTCCATCAACACATTGTCAAACAAACTGTCAAACTCACCAGTGTCAAATTGTAGCCCTTCCCCCTCAAGCTGACTTAATAATGTAGTAGTGTCCTCAATCGTCATGTGCCTCTTAGGTGTCGGGGCACAATCTATGAAAGGTTCATTTGAAACAGGGGCCTCTTCCTATATGGCAGGGACCTCCTCCTTTGTAGCTGGGGCCTCTTCTTCTTCTATAGCAGGGGCCCCTATCTCAGGGGCCAAATATTCTTCTTCTTCATCTATCAAATATGTCTAAATTGAGCATACTAGTCTAATGTAAAAAAAGGGGGGAAGGTAGCTTTAGCTAACAGGATAGTTAAACTGTACTCACCAGCAATTGTGGGTTGCACTTTGCGAAGCTTGATTTGCAGCCTTTTGCCTCTTTCTTCACTGGCACATGAAGGCTCTTCCATGGGATGAGACTTCTTGCGTTGCAACTTTGATTTCACTGTTTCAACAATGAGGCGTTGCCTGTGCTAGTGGGAGACGCTGGTCCAATGCTGTCCGGTGCATGAAAGGGCCATCGCACCCAATCCTTCGTTGTCATTGAAAAAGACTCCCTGACAACTTTTGGGGGGTCCTAGCATCGAGTGGTGTGGAATACTTGGTAGATCCATGGTTTGGATATATGGGTTCAATCCTGCAATACCCAGATGCCATTCTCTTAGACCACTAAGAATTCAGCGAACCGTTGTAGGAAACAATGAAAAAGATGAAATGCACATTAAAATGTGCATCAAACTTCTCATGAAGCTTAACCATTTCAGCTCGCAAACCCTCGGTGAGACACTTGGCCCAATTATAGCGAGTCACTTCTTCCATAACATCCCTCATAATCCAAGCCTACTCTACTCCAAGGATTTTTCCTTGGAGAGTAACTTAGGAAAAGCACGAGCCCAGAAGATAGGGTAAACCTTATGGGGTACCTCTAGCTCAACCTTTTGCATGTAAATCCCCTTTCGATATTTGCATGTAAATCCCCTTTCAATCTTTGCTTGTCCTTAGCCATTTTTCTATGTCCCCTCGATAGTTTACATCTCTACCACTCTTCTCCCCTACATGTAAGCCATCGGAAGGAACACCGAAGAGATCTGCTAAAAGGCTGTCAATGATCTCAAACACCACCCGCATATTATGCACCCGTGTGTGAAAGTAGTTAGCTCTTTCCATAAAAGAATCAATAAGGGCAAGCATATCTATGGATGGAATGCTTAGATTTACTACTAAGAATGGGTCCATGAGCCCAGCCTCCTAGAAATTTTGGACAAGGGTGGTTGAGGCCCCATTTCATAACTAGCGTTGTGTCTCGTCCACTTCACCATATTTGAAGAAGAGGTTAGTTTTGTCACGACTTGAGGTGACTACCATAACCTCTTGGGATTCGGTCACTACTCCAATAACCAATAATAATAATAAAAATAACAAAGACAACATAATCAATCAATTGATCAATCAAGGACATATTAAGGGGCATGCACAACTTAGCTCACTAGGTGTAAATGGCATGGGGAATGGTGGCATTTCCACCAGAACTTCTTTCATGGTAGGCGCACGACGGGACATCCACCCACCATCCAACCATCCAATTTCTTCACATTTTAGGTAAAAATTAGCATAATTGGTTGGGTAAGTCCTAAACTTGATTCTAAGTTGTTCTATAATGCTGATGCACATGTTCCCAACAAAAGAGAACTTTTGTAAGACTATTTGGGCCAATGCCAATGCCCCCTCTTGATCGTGGAACCCATCCTTATCAATTACAAACCTGGTGACATATAGAATGTAATAAACATTTCAACTATGTAAGAAAAATGATACAACATGTATAAAAAATCTTCATAGGACTGACTTGGTGGCATAGTAGATGGTCCCAGGTGGATTCTAGAAGAAAGTACCCATGTGACAAGCAACAAACAAGGTGTTGTTCTTATGGTAACACTTAAATTTGGGCATAGCCCAAATCCAACACAAGCATCTCAAACCTCTTAGGCACCAATTTGAGCTCTCGACCCCTTCTCCTTTAATAGACCCATTAGGCATAAACTTCAAGATGCCTCGATTTGCCCCAGGAAAAAATGTTTCAACAAGAATAGTGGTTGTCTTAGTTGACAAGTGTGACCATACTATCACATTGAAGTGGCAAAGGAGGAACTCTAGGAATTCCTATGTGCCATCCCAAAACCAGACTGCCTAGTCCCTTACTCATGCATGGGGAGGGGGGGACGTTGGCCACTGGTAGCACTTAGGTAGCACATAAGTTTGATCAAGATGGGTTTCAACATGACCCTGCATGACATAGTAGAAAGCATTACTATAGTGTCCAAGTGATGATTACTAATAGCGTAGCATAGCCCTTGGTGTACAGATTTTTTCCAAGTATGAAACAATATGTCCCTGGCACAATGAAACAAAGCCAATTGTTAATTATAAGTTCAAATTTTATGACTTGTCCCATGTAGCATATCAGCTGCATTACATGTAGTGTGGCAGGGTGTTACATGTAGCGTAGCATAGTAGGTACACCTTGCACAACATAGCAGCTACATTACACATAGCATAGCATAGCAAGTACATCCTACATAGCATAGTGGCTACGTTACACGTAGCATAGCATAGCAGATACACTTTGCACAGAGTAGAGATTGCACTACACATAGCATAGCATAGCGAGTGCACCCTATGCAGAGTAGCGACTGTGTCATGCACAGCACCATGACTATGCCCCACGTAGTGTAACAGCTGCATCATGCGTAATGTAGTAGTGTAGAAACATAGCAACATAGCATATTAGTGTAGCAGAATAACAATGTAGCATTGAAAACATAACGCAGCCTGTCGGTCACACTAACAAGGGAAACATAGCCCCTAGCCCTGTACTGTTGCATGAAATGAAACAAAAGTAAACCAGAACATGTGCTACGCTACCTGGGATGCATGTTATGCTAACAGAGATGCATGCTATGCCACCTAGAACCTCTAAAACCCTCAAAATGATACATCACCCTACTCATAACAATAGCGACCATGGAAGCGGTGTGTAATAATTGTAGTGTGGTAGCTGCAGCAGTAGCCAATGCCATGACAATAGTAGACCAATGCAATAAATTGTACAATGTAGGCAAGGGTAGCATAGCAACTTACTAGGTAGATGGTGCCTCTAGTTGTTCCTCAATGCATGCCTTGGGGAGATGTTGCAGGGTGTTCTTCCCTTCATCTACATTGGCAAGACCTTGATGCCTATGTTCACCCTTGCATGCCATTGTCTCGCTGACAAACTTGGGTGTATCGACTGCTATGCTGCGACTACTACACTATCTCTCAGCCCAATCATGCTACACTCTAGGTGTTAGCTTTGACAGTGAAAGTGATAAGATTACCATGGGTAATCCCTTATTTATAGCCTATAGGGCTACAACACCTGTTACTTTCCAGGGCATTCCATGTTCTGCGCGTAATGAGGACGTTCCACGTCCCACGTGTAACATGAAACGCCCTTGTCTACTACAACGTAGCATGGGACACCCCATGTCTACTGCAGCGTAACACACAATTGCAGTGTAACACCAAAATACACTAAAATTTTTGCCTTATTTTCATAATATTGCATAGTTACGGTCCGTCAAGACATTAAATTGGCAACTCTATAATGTTGCATCATTGCTTTGCATATATTCATTACATGTTGCTGTCTTAAGCAGTTATTACTTGAATTTGTTTGTTTGCTTATTGTGTTAGGTTTGAGTGGAAAAATGGCTATGTATGATGATCTTCATTTGCCCTTATTTCTGATGGGTCCCCATGGCAAACTCATGAGGCACTTGAACATAGAGTTGGTAGACTTGGAACCTTCCCCCTATGATACCAACATAGCATCCTTAGAAACATCCTTGGACTAGCTTGAACATCTAGTCCAAACTCTAGATATAGAGGTTGAAGATGTAACTAAGGATCCTCTTATTGAAATCCCCATGAATACATCCAAAGGGGAGGCAAGAACATTAAAAGTTAGCTCATTACTAAAGTCACAGGTTAAACAAAGCATCTCTAGAGTCCTCAATGATAATGCTGAAGTGTTTGCATGGTTGTATGAAGATATGCTAGGCTTAGACCTATGCATCATACAACACAATATCATACTAGATTCATGAGTCAAAGTAGTTAAACAAAAGGATTGCAAGATCAAACCAGAGATCACCTTAGCCGTGCATAGCGAAATCACTAAACTTTACCAAGCTGGGTTCATTCGGGTGGTTGATTATTCGGAATGGGTATCAAACATTGTAGTCATTTCCAAGAAAAATAGGGGTATATGAATCTGTATAGACTTCCAAGATTTGAATAAGGTAACGATTAAAGACGATTTCCCATTGCCTAGCATTGACCAACTTATCGATACTACAGCCGATCATGCCTTACTGTCCTTTATGGATGGGTTCTCAAGCTATAATCAGATCTGCATAAACCCAGAGCATCAGTTAGCAACTACCTTCATGACCCCTTGGAGAACCTTTTGTTACACGATGATGTCCTTCGGGCTAAAGAATGCAGGAGCAACGTATCAGTGGGTGATGAATTACATCTTTAGTGACTATCTTTTAGAGAAGCTAAATGATTACGTGGACGATATAGACGTTAAATCTAAAAAAGCCACTGATCATGCAAACAACCTAAACTTGGTCCTTCAACATTGTCATAGGCATGAGCTACGCCTCAACCCCAGAAAATGTGTTTTTGAAGTCAAAATTAGATGCATGTTAGGCTTTGTAGTGTTGGAAATGGGGATACGTGTAGGCCCCGATAAAGTTAAAGCTATCATTAACTTAGCACCACCTACAAACCTTAAGGAATTGCATGGGTTATAGGGCAGTGTACAATTCATAAGAAGATTTATCACAAGGTTAACTAACAAATTGCACCCAATGCAACACTTGCTTAAAAAGGGTGTTAACTTTGAGTGGACAAACCAATGTCAAGAAGCTTTTGAAAAATTAAAGAAAGAGCTTGTCCATCTTCCCATTGTTTATCCTCTGCAGAGAGACAAACCTTTTTACATTTTTCTTGTTACTTTAGATACATCTATCGCTGCCTTGCTTTTCCAAAAGAGGAATGACGGTTCTGAAATTCCTATCTATTACCTGAGCCATGCGTTGGTAGCTTATGAATCCAAATACACCAAAGTAGAGAAAAATTATCTTGCTTTAGTATTTGTGCTGAAAAAATGGAGGCATTACTTATTTTGTAGCCAAGTAAACATTATTTGCAAGAATAACATACTTCGGGCTATTACAACCAACATATACAAAAGTAGTAGGATAGCCTGATGGAAGGCCATAACCACAAAATTTGACCTACACTATATAGCATAACCATATGTAAAAGGTCAAGCTATAGCTATGAAACTTATAGCCTCGCCTATCAATGACTAGGTAGTGATAGAACTTGAGTTCCCAAATGAACATGTTAATAGCGTAAGGCCAGTACCAACAGACTTCAAAGGCATTCTCCACTTTGACAGGGATTCAACTACACAAGGTGGTAGTGCTATTGCTATTCTCACATTTCCCTCTAGGAAAATCCAACCTTTCACATATCACTTCACATTCCTTTGCACAAACAATGTGGTGGAATACGAGGGTCTCCTTAGAGGCATCCTAGTAGCCCAAGAACTGGGGATCCAAAGGTTAGCAATTCGAGGTGACTCGTAATTAGTTATTAACCAAATTACGGAGGTATACACTTGTAAAGCATAACATTCATGGCCTTACTATGATTTGGCCAAGCACTTGCTAAATTAGTTGGCAACCCTAGACGTCCAACATGTGCCCTACAGTGAAAACACTATAGCAGATGCATTAGCCATGTTAGCACTAAGCGTGCCATCACATATGTTTGCTACTTTGCCCACTTTGATAGTGGAATGCACTGATCCTATTATTTACACAACACTCATTGCATCAGTGAGAGCGGCACATACTCAAGAATGGTATGACAACATTAAGACATACCTCCAACATGGTTAACCTCCACACAACTTGACACCTACTCAAAAGGATGCAATATGAAAATGAGCATGGAAATATGTCCTCTTAGGAGACAACGCTTTATGCAGACACTCTTATGATAGGATATTGCTAGCTTATGTTAGTGGGGATGAAGCACAAAAAATTGTTGATGAAGTCCATGAGGGATTGTGTGGAGGACACATAGCTCCCAAGGTGATGGCAGCAAAAATTAGACATCTAGGCTACTATTGGTCTTACATGGAATGCGATTGCGTCACCAAGGTAAGGACATGCGATGTATGTCAACACCATGGAAACCTCATACACGTATCGCCTACTAAATTACATACCACACAAATCACATGGCCTTTCCAACGTTGGGGACTAGACATCATAGGATCCATTACACCTAATTTTTCTGTAGGGCATAGTTTCATTATTACTGAAACTAAATATTTTACAAAATGGGTAGAAGCTATTTCTCTTAGAAAGACTACATCCCAACAAGTTTGCAAGTTCATGCTAGACAATATAGTTACATGCTTTGGCCTTCCCATGACTATTGTTAGCAACAACGGGCCACAATTCAGTAGTATGGAAACTAAAGCCTTTTGCAAAAGCCTTGGTATCAAACATTCTTTCTCGTCGTCATATTACCCCCAGGAAAATGGCCAAGCAGAGGCTACCAATAAAGTCATCATCAACTATTTGAAAAGGATGCTTAGTATCAGCAAGAGGTAATGACACGAACAAATCCTCTATGTGCTTTGGGCTTATCACATGACATGCAGGATAGCTACAGGTAAGACCCCATACAGTCTTATATATGGATTTGAAGCGGTGTTACCTCTTGAATTGCAGGTCCCATTACTTCGAATGATCCTTTTGTACCGACCGAAATCGTCGATGCAAGGCTGGAACGTTACGAGCACCGAAAGATCTACGGACAAGCACAGTCGACCCTGCCTCCGCTTGAGGGCAAGCTGGAACGGACGAAGGTAGAGTGCCTTGAATGGTCCGCACGCGGATCAAACAAGGACTTCCCCAACATTTGCCGCTACAACATGTTGGGTTATACGTAAACAATGCACGTTAAATGTAAATCGTAAACAAGCACGATAATGTAAATGAGCCTGTAAACGTAAACTGAAAAACAAAGAAAACTGCAATAAATCTGGGCAAAATGTAAACTGTTTTGTATTGAGAATTGATTACAAAGTGCACCAGTCCAAACGTAGTTGTGGCTTTGACACAAGGTGGACGAAAGGCCTCGGCCTTGGTTTGCAGCGTAATTGCTCTTGGGTCTGCTCTGGTAAATTTTTTCGACCCTGAAAACGTAGAAAACTGGGCTATTTTTAGGGGTAGGGTTACCGGGAAAATCGGACTGGGAGACACGTGGCGTATAGACCGGGCGTGCACATTTAGAAACATGGTATACACTGGGCGTATATGCTACATCAGGCCAGCGTATACGCTGGGCGTATACTCTGGACTTGCTGGGCATGTGAACTTGGATGGATGCTGGCGTATACGCTGATGGATGCTGGCGTATACGCTGATGGATACTGGCGTATACGCTGGAACATTGTAGCATTTACGTTGAAACACTGTAGCATTACACTGGAACACTGTAGCATTTACGCTGCAACACTGTAACATTACGCTGGAACACTGTAGCATTTACGCTGAAACACTGTAGCATTTACGCTGGAACACTGTAGCATTTACGCTGAAACACTGTAGCAGCGTATACGCTGGGCGTATAGGAATGGAAGATCATCATTTGGAGCCCAAAATCGGATTTTCAAGTGCCTGCGACCTGCTGGGGACCCTAGGGAAGGTCCTGGGGGGTCTAGACACTCCACTTTAGCATGTTTTGAGGAGTTTTTGAGCCCCAAAAGTTGCTGTACGCTGGGCCTTACGCTGGGCATGTGTAGGCCAGCGTACAGGATGCATACTTAGTGAAAACCAAGTATTTTGAGCTCAAAATTTGCCAAGTTTGATGCCAGATGTCATCGTAGTCTTCTGTGGGTCCCAGGAAACTTTTACTTGCTTGCTTTGACTTCGTTTGATGCTATTTTGAGGCTTTCAAGCTTGGTCATGCTAAAGACCAACATGACTTAGCTTAATTTCTGTCTTCAAGTGTTAGCCAAAATTTTTTGTGGTGTTTCATTGGCCCCTCTTTGTTGATGTCTGGAGGAATTGACCCGAGAGGCATCGACAAAGAAGTACAAAACACCACAAGCAAACTCGGTAGAAACATTGTCCTTTGGCACTTGGCCAGATGTCATCGCACTGTGTTCGAAAGTACTTGGGATTGGGAAATGAAGCTTGTAGTTGGATTGGGAGATGGAAATTATGGGGATTGGGAACTGAGCAAGGGATTGCGCATGGTAAAGGGGATGCTTTGGTGTGTATACGGGTCATGCTAATCCTTGACAATAGCCATTGTTTAGCAGACTCGGAATCAAGGCATGAGAGGGGCATCCTTTGGCGGAACAAGACTCTTGTTTAGTGTTTAAGAGGACTTGTTGGCCATGTGATGGTGGGTTACGTTCTCTGGAGGAACAGGCCCTTTTTTTGGTGTTAATGAAAACCTATTGGTGGAGAGCCAAAGCTACGCAATGAGATGTCACTTGAGCTTTTGAGACATGAGTGTTTGTTTCCAAGACAACTGCCTTCCTACCTGGGGCTTATGGGAAGTGCCAAGGGTTTTGTGGTTCATTTTGCTCTTTGATCTTTTCTCTTTCTTTGCTTTTTTTTTCTTTTTTCTTTTGTTGTTTTTGCTCTCTTTTTTTTGTTGTTTTTTTTTGTTTTTTGTTTTGGAAAGAGCTTTCTTTCAATTTTGCACTCATGCTCATGTGCCATATTATGTGTTGTAGTTGCTTGAGAGTGTCATAGCGTGTAACAGTAGGCTCGAATTTTTTGGGGTACTGGGTGTATCTGGGAAATGTAATCGGGTAGGAAAGGGAATAAGAGTGTTGGGGAAATGGAGAATGTATTGGGAACCAGGAATGTACTTTTGACTAGATTGATTAACCTAGTTGCGTGCGTTAGAAACAATGTGGCCCCTTGTCACCGTGATGAAGTGTATCCGTGTACAAGCACCACTGGGTGTCATCCTGCAAACACAACTCCAAGAAGACATGAAAACCACAAGTGAATGAGTTAGCGAACACTTCAGGCATGAATGTGACTGATGCAAATGGAGACGCCATGTGAAACTTGAGGCAAATAGAATGAGCAGCAATAGTGTTGTCAAAGCCGGTGTGATGAATGATACAGCAGGCATGTCAAGAACTATAGTAGCAGATGAATGTGCTAGAAATGATCTGGCCAGTTTATAGTCTTAGTAGACTTTCATGGGTTAGTTTTACATCATAACCCGTTGGACGTTGCCAGTTTATCGTCGTAGCGGACTGTACAATGCTAGTTTATAGTCATGGAGGACTATGAAGAGGCAAGCTAGTTTATAGTCTTAGTAGACTCTGGTGAATGAGTGTGACAGTTTAGTGTCATGTCGGACAGAGCTCTGTGGTGTCGGTTTACCGTCATGACGCCAGGACATTCTGTGGTATCAGTTTTAAGTCATGATGCCAGGACTGTTCTGTGGTATTAGTTTTAAGTCATAATCCAGGACTGTTCTGTGGTATTAGTTTTAAGTCATAATCCAGGACTATGTGGATGTAGGCATGTGTGTCCGTATGATCCTGTAAACAAAAGCAACTAGAGAAAACAATGTTAAATAGCCACTGCAGAAAACATGAATTGAAATGCACAAGTGAATAGAAAATAAAGTGAAAAGGTGGTAGTTTAAGGCCTTTTCGGGCCACTTGTTCTAGTTTAAGGCCTTTTCGGGCCATGGTTTAGTTTAAGGCCTTTTCGGGCCACGGTTTAGTTTAAGGCCTTTTTGGGCCACATGAAAGCGTGTAAGCTAG